>SNQJ01S0057925.1:62346-74429 GCA_010110895.2 Picea sitchensis | reverse complement strand
GGGGGGGTGAGGGATGGATCGAGGAAGAGATAAATAGAGGGAGGAAGCTAGAGTGATAAGGGAAAGAGGTGGAGAGAGAGAGAGATGTGGCGAAGGAGTGATGGAGGCATCGAGGGAGAGAGAGAGACACACAGAGAGAGATAAAGGGAGGGAGAGGGGGTGAGAGAGAGGGAGAGACAGAGAGAGAGTTGTGGGGAGGAGTGAGGGAAAGATAGATAGAGAGAGAGAGAGAGACATTTGTGGGGAGAGTGAGGGAGGGATATAAGTGTTGATATTATGGTAGTTGTGGGAGGTATTAACCTCCACGTGTAACCTTTGACGAGACTAGAATATTCCAGGAAGCAAGAGAAACCCTAAATATTTGGAAAATAACTCTAGAAGACAAGTCGACTTAATAAAATAATTAATATTGAGTTATTATCCCCCAGGAAGAGAAGTCATCCTAGTCAGTTAAGATGGAGTAGTATAAATAGAGGGCATTAGATCTCATTTTTCACTCACTCACTCATGACTACATAAAGACAAGAAGTGTGCATGAGTAAAGGAGAACTGAAATTGTTGCAGTAGTGACTTTGGTCTTGGGTTATTGGTTTGGAATTTCTTCCGAGTCTTTGGTTTTCCTTGATTGGTGTGCTAGCCTTGGTTGGCTATTGGTATTCTACCAGGATTATTCTATCTATCAAGGTTAAGGTGCTCGGGGTGGCCTTTGTGCCTATGGTTGGGTGACAATATTGTTATTTCAAGTGACATTTCCTAGCAGAAGATTGGGGTGTTACAAATTGGTATCAGAGCTCGAATTTTAGCAATTAGGTGGTAGCATGCCCTGGCTTGGCAGCCAGGGTATGTTACAAATTGGTATCAGATCTCGAATTTCAGCAGTTAGGTGGTAGCATTCCCTTCCTTGGGTGGCTCGGGGTGTTACAAATTGGTATCAGAGCCCAGGTTTCGACATTGATCCTGAATTGGGCCGTCTAAGTGGTTTTTGAAGCAAAAATTTCAGAGAGTTAAAATTTCAAAGTGCCAAGAGGGCACTTAGGGAACACCTTGGTTGTGCTCAGAAGCTCAGGATGTATAGCAGTTTGATAAACCATGAAACCCATGGTATTGGGACACAAATTTTAAATTTGGCTCGTTGGATCTATTTGGAAGAAGACAGATCCTTCACAATCGTCATATTTGAATAGGGTGTGCGGTAGTTAAGCACCGAAGTCCTTTGGGCTTCGTTGCTCTGGTATTTTTCATTGTTTGTCAAAAGGAGCCGAAGAATGAATCTCTAAAGTCTTGGAGTGACTCTCAATCATAGATAATTATAAAAGAGGAGAGTCGTTGTATTTCCTAGGTAGTTCGGCGGTTCAGAGTTCGAGGAAATTTGTGGAAGTGTGCGCAGAACGGACTTCCTCCTGAAGTCCCGAACTCCGGAGTGAATCTGTACCATTCATGTATGAGGACACATGTCAGTAGATCATCCTATTCAAGCATTTTTTGTTTAGGTAATTCATGGTGTATCATGGGGAAGTCTCTCAGAGCCTTGAATTCTCGAAGTTTGAAACCAATCCAGACCATCCGATATCAAAGACACGTGTCAGAGGATTATCAAATGTCTGGAAGTTCAGAAATTAGGCACTCCATAGAAATTAGTTTGTGTATGGGCGGGAGGAAGAGATCCCCGAAGTCTCAGAGTGTTGAAGTGACGTGACATGATGACATCACCGGGGTAATGTGGAAGTGTTCGAAAAATCAAAATTTGGGAGTTTTGGGGTGTGCAAATGTGAAATCCTCTGAAGTCCCAAAGTGTCAGATATGACGTGGCATGATGACATGTTGGCACAAGGGAAAACCCGGGGTTAAATGCTCAAGAGCACACCAATAAAACCCTAACTACCGACACTTTCGGAAACACCTACGAAGCAGATGAAGTCTCACCTGAGGTAGAGGCAGGGGTGGTTGCAGGACTCAAATGTCTGCAACCATAGTTGGGACACTGATCTGTGATTATATATTTTACAGGGCACTTAGCATAGATCATTCATCAATATTTAACCTGTATGGTACTTCGCATATAACACAGAGCATCGCAGTGAATACTTATACTAAAGATGGTTCAATACTTAGCCACATAAATATAGTTTAGGTTCAACAGATCAAGCATTAAGCATCTTTTATATCAGATCTAACATTCATTCATATATCATCAGCACAAGCATAACTAGATCTACTAATCACAGCAAGCACTTAGCCAAAAGGAAACAACACATTAGATCAAGCACAGATCACAATACACACAGTTATCGTGGTTCACACCTACCCTAGGGCTACGTCCACAAAGTCTTCTCTATATTATCTCGGTCAAGCAATTACAGCACAGAGCTTTAATGATCCTTACTTCGCACAGGACAAAAGATCTGCACAGCTCGCTAGATCCTTCTTCGTTTTACTTCAAAACAAAGCTATGACAACTTGCACCTAGCTTCTCAATCTCATGCACAGAGCACTTCAAGATACATCCGATCATGTAGATCTAGTACTAGCACTAAGGCTTTAGATATACATCACATAGATGTACTACCCTCTCTTCTTCTCTATTTACATTGCCTATTTATAGATTACAAAATGGGCCTAAGCGTGGGTAAACCCATGGGCCGACATCCATGTCTCGTTACATCAACCCAAAACCCTAAAATGGGCCCAAAAGTAGGTTTTTCTTCCTTAATTTCCGCTTCGCGTTGCGTTCCATCCTTTGCAAGTTTTCGTAGTCCCAAAAATAGTCAAATATGACCAAGTATTCTGCAAAACTTGGTCAAGGGCCAACAGGCCCCCAACACTCACATGTGACTCGTCCCGAGTCACTCAGGTCTAATCAATTCCGCTTCGAACGCCTCGATATTGGCTCGAGCTGCTTCGACCTACTGTAGTGCGACAACCTCTTGTTCCATAAATTCCTGGATTATTGTGTCATTGAGTAGGGCTTCCAGGCGTTGTCATGACAACCTGTTCAAGTTCATCTCCCTAGCTTTCAAGTTTAGCAAACAGTTGCCATGCCTTCTCTTGGAGTGGTTGCAGTCGTTGAGAGACTTCCATCACTTTACTTTGCAATGTGTGTACTTGTTGTTGGTATGTGCGTTGTTCTGCAAACCTCTTCATTCTTTCGACTGGGGTCATGGACTTCAGTTGCACTTGTAGTACATCTGCATGTTTCTTTTCTTCCTAGAGTTGTGCCTCCAATGTCTGCAATTATGGATTCTTTGCGAGAGTTTCATAAGTCTGTGCACTTCTAGTGCTTAGTTTCCTACATTCCAAAGACAAGTTTTTTAACCGATCGACTGAGCTTCGAGAAATGGCCTCTCTTATATCTCTTATCTCTTGGGGTGTCTCAGGTACGGTGCGGAGCTCCAGATCCATGATGCATTGTTGGATTTGTTGGATTACTTCTTCCAGTTGGGTCACCTGTTGTGGAAGACGGTCTTCCATATTCACTTCTATAATCATCACAGAGTGAAGTGCTTTGTGAATCATTTCCTGTACTTCAAGTTTATCTGCTAGCAACTAGTCCTTGCAATACTGTTATTGTGCTTTTTCCTCCTCCCACTTCACTTGTAAGGAAAGTTGCTCATGTTCTACCTTCCTCCGTTGTTCTTTGTGTGTGCTCTGTTCTTCCACCAAATCCTGGGTGGCTTGCGCTATGTCTTCTTGAGTTCGTTGAAGGTGAGCTTCAACTTTCTCAGCGGTCTAGCGTAACTGTGTGGGCTCATTGCCTGTTCCTGATGTTTTGATTATCAAGGGCCCTGTAGACATTATCTGGCTAAATAGATCCTCCTTCTTTTCTTCTTTCTTTTCTACGAGCTCTAGTGAAACATCATTCAGCACGGTAATTAAGAAGTCGAAATCATCTGGGGTAAGGGTATTTTTAAGTGTGGTCTGGGTGGCCTTAGATTTATTTTGGGATGAGGGATTTGGTGGGGTAATATTCCTTTTCTTGGAGGGATCTTCCTCGTCTCTAGGCAAAGTAACCTCACCTTTGTTCTTCTCAACTTATGTGCCTCCTAGTTCTTCATCGTCACCTCCCTTTGCATGTGAGAGAGAAGTAGTCTTCGTGGATGTGTTGTGGATATCTTGAACTTCCACATCCTTCTTAGTCTTGCGTGGTCCAGGTGTATCCAGCATAGCTTCAGGGTTGTCCATGTTGGACATCTCTGCGGGGTCTGTTGCAATGAGGAGGTCTGTCAACCATTCCTTGGTAATCTCCTCCAAGTCATCTTATGTCAATTTGTAATATGACTGGAGTTGTTGTTTGTTCTCATTTGTGCGTGCTATGATATAGATGAAGTGATGGTCTTCACTGAACTTCATCAAAGATATAAACCTATGAAGTGTGTTGGGTGTGATGCGCGATGTAGACTGGATGGAATTAGTCAATTGAGTGTAGTAAGCGTGGAAGACAGCATTGGACTACCACTGCTTGTTCATGTCGCTGGAGTACCACAGCGTACAGAACTTCACGGCCAGTGGTTCGAAGGGTTCGATCTCCGGAAAAGTGGCTCCCTCAGGCATTTCCCAAGCAATGAAAGCGATGAGTATGAGCAACCAGATAAAGTGGAATTCATACCCTTGGTCTTGCGCTTTTCTACAGTCAATTTCTAGATGATTTATAAGGTACTTTAACCAATTCATTTGTAGTCCCTCCACGCACTTCCCTTGGAGGTCAACTATAAATTCGTTCACCTGTGTGGGTCTGTTCTTGTGGACTAACTTCCCTACGATCAGCTGGAAACCAAAGCGCACTGATGCATTCTCAATGGAGGCTACCTTGTAACCTCATGTGCATTTCTCTAGATTTCCATATGTGTCTTTTATTTGTTGGGAGAGAGCGCGATTTGCGGTCTTTCCATTGTAAAATTCCTACAAGTCAGGGCCCTGCATGCTTAGCCCAGTGATCCGATTGATGAGAATCGGATCCAAAGTGATGTGGTCGTCTAACCATAGGTATCCTTCATGGTAGCAGGATAGCAACAACCTGATGCATGCATTTACTTCCTGATGCCTCCCGAAATGTGGAATCTTCATTATGTTGAGGAGGGTTGACTGCGTGAGGTTATGGGTCCATTGTTGTGGGACAATATTGGGGTTCTTTCCTTTTGTAATAGTAAAGTACTTGTGTGGGGCTAGCATACTGTAAACCTTGTGATCTCCAAGGTTAAAATCACTAAATTCCAGCGTGGTGATCTTCTCTTGGTTAGCATGAATTGCGCGCACCCCTTTCGAGAGGTATGCAGTGACCACAGCATAGTCAAAGTCTCTGGATACAGTGTCTCGATTCACTGTGCCACTTAGTGGTGGGATATATTTAGGCAAGATGCTTGGGATCATTTTCACAGTGGCGAAGTCATTTTCGAGCTTAGATCATCTTTTCAAAGGCGGTCAGGAGGGTCCTTCTCGAGAAGTGAAGGGGGAAGTTGGCAGTGCTCCTGAGGATGATGCCTATACACCTGTAGATATTTTGTGCTCCAACATGAATCTTTCATTCATTAAATCAATTTGAACTTCTTCAACAATTTTCTCAGCAGCGTTGAGCACGTCCATCATACAAACTTGGGTCAGCTAGCTTGGGTGAAAAATGAAATTCAGAGACTACAGTGGATAGTAAGGGAACAAGGCAATGATCTCAGGGTAAGTAAATCTTAGGGTTCTCTCTCAAATTATCAGCTAGCAAAAAGTATTCTCGGTGTGTGGAACGATGAGTTAAGTAGGCAATCTCAGAAACGGTCTTCTTGCAATGGACATGGGGCCTTCATTAACTCCATTCTATCCATTATGGTGCTATCCAATGGTCTAGGGGTAATCCATAACTGATTTTCAATCCGTTCGGGGTGGCAGTCGAACAGATATATTGGTTCCAATGGCTATATTTCTTCTTCATGGTGAAGTATTCTATGGCGTTGTTCTGATATCTCGGTGAAGCTCCAATTCTGCAATTCTTCTTTCTATGAAGTGTCCTCTAGAACCTCTTGTAACCTTACAGTATTAGCCCTTTTCTTTCTTAACTTTCTAGCATTCTTCCCAGTGAGCTTTGTCTTAGTAATGCTTTTACCATTTTGATGTTTATCTTCTGTGGTCTTAGTTACTTCGCGTTGTTGAAAGTCTTTCCTAGGGTTCCTTGATAATACTTATTCTATGTCAAAAATAGGTAACTCGATCTTCTGCAGATCCTCAATTGTTCTCTTAGCTTCGAAATCGGAGTTAAATATATGTGATATGTTCTTATGTTCCTCAATCAAGTGCGCAATCCTTCTAGTCATAAAGTCTTTTAACTCTTGCTTGTTCCAAAACTTTTTCTTCCTCTTTTTGTCTGGTTTGTTTTCTATCAATCCAAGGTTTTCCTATGAGCATGGTAAATGGGGTGTTGTCTTCAACAAATTTAATAATCTCAAAGTCTTCCTTTGTTGAAGTTCCATTGATAGTCATAGGCATCCGGGCGAACCTTCCACATAGGTTTACTAGCAAACTTGTTCCTCCTGGGGAAGGGATCATGGCAGGCTTTCCTATAGCTTCCCAAGTTCTTTCTATCATAATGTTCACTTGTGTCTCTTCGTCAAGAATACAGTCAATGTCGAAGTCCCCTATTCTTACTTCGATTTTCCCCTTTTCTTTGAATATCTCTAATAACCTAACATGTTGGTGATCATTCAAGGTGTCTTTCATCTATAGCAATATATTTTATGATTCTTTTTGGGTTTCTTCTATGATCTTGGTCTCTTTATCTCCTTCAGGGTTTTCTTGCTCCAGATTCAACTTCTCAAGTCTAGCAATCATTCTAGGGAAATACAAAACTTCATGGTCCATATCCTTACAACAGAGGCAACTAGGTTTTCTCCTAGGGAATTCCTTAGCAAGATGTCATGGTCTTCTGAAGCTATAACAGAGGGTTAATCCTCTCTTTCGTTTAAATGTTCCCCAACTTCTTTTGTACTGTGTACCAGGTTCGTGGTAGTTATCTTGCAAAAAACTCTTTCTAGGATCCTGCATCCACTTGTTAGTCCATACATTCTTTCGATGCATAGGTATAACATATCTATCATTATACTTATCAGATCTATTCATATCAAACTTTCTTTCATCTATTAATGCCCTAGTTTTGAAGCTAGGACAGAATCTATCAAACATACCTAGATCTGTGATTATATCTTTTATAGGGCACTTAGTATAGATAATTCATCAATATTTAACCTGTATGGTACTTCGCAGATAACACGGAGCATCGTAGTGAATACTTATACTAAAGATGGTTCAGTACTTAGCTGCATAAATATAGGTTAGGTTCAACAGATCAAGCACTAAGCATCTTTTATATTAGATATAACATTCATTCATATATCATCAGCACAAGCATAACTAGATCTACTAATCACGGCAAGCACTTAGCCAAAAGGAAACAACACATTAGATCGAAGCACAGAGCACAATACACATAGTTACCATGGTCCACCCCTTCCCTGGGGCTACGTCCACAAAGACTTCTCTATATTATCTCGGTCAAGCAATTATAGCACAGAGATTTAATGATCCTTACTTCGCATAGGACAGAAGATCTATGAAGCTCGCTAGATCCTTCTTCCTTGTACTTCAACACAAAGCTACGAAAAATTTCACTTAGCTTCTCAATCTCATGCACAGATCACTTCAAGATACATCTGATCACGCAGATCTAGTACTAGCACTAAGCCTTTAGATATACATCACATAGATGTACTACCCTCTCTTCTTCTCTATTTACATTTCCTATTTATAGATTACAAAATGGGCCTAAGAGTGGGTAAACCCATGGGCCGACATCCCTTTCTCGTTACATCAACCCAAAACCCTAAAATGGACCCAAAAGTAGGTCTTGCTTCCTTAATTTCCGCTTCGCGTTACGCTCCATCCTTGGCAAGCTGTCGCAGTCCCAAAAACGGTCAAATATGACCAAGTATTCTGAAAAACTTGGTCAAGGGCCAACATGACATCACCGAGGGTAATGTGGACCTACCCTAATTTTGTCATGTGTCACTCAACAATGGGGCCATGTGTCACCATATTATACGCTAACAAAATTACTACGTGGACTCTAGAAACTTTAAGGTGTTTGGGAATTCAGCATTCAGAGGAAATAATGGATGATGAAAGAAGAAATTTCAGTTCTTTGAAGTCCTTAAGTCCCAACTTTCCAAAGTCATGAAGCACCGAAGTGACATGGCTTGATGACATCACCTGGGGTGACATGGGCACACAATATGCATGCCACGTGTTGGTTTGTTTTTTTCTTTTAAAAGACTAATTTTTCCAGTTAGAACTTGACATGTGTCACCCCTCAGATTGGGTCACATGTCCGCTTCTTTGGATCTGCCATGTAACACCCCTCTAGTGCGCAGTTGCTGACTAGAATCTGGTGGTTTTCCAGTACGAAGTTCAAGAGAAAAGTTAATTTCTAATGGAAATCCACTGAATTCTGAGTCTCGAAGCTCCTATACACCGTAGATCTCATCTAGGAGCGTGGACCATTGATTCTTGAAATCTTAGGGGGTTGTCGGTTCGACAATCCAGAGGTCTTTATTTGCAAAATGTTAAGGTATAAAAGGATGAGGTTGGAGTCAATCCCAGTCGTCTACTGATAGGTGAATGTCGAGCATAAATCTTATTCCTTCATGGAGTTTTCCAAGTCGTCAATTCGGAAGAAGGAATCTCTTTCGAACCCTGAAGCTCTAAAATGTCGGAGCTCCGAAGAGGCAGTTGTTCGTAAGTTCGCCACTTCGGAGTTTGGAGGAAATGGGGTGAGGTGAAAGGAAAACCTATGAAGCCTGAATTTTCAGAGCCCTAGAAGCCTTAAGAACAAGATAATTTCCTTACAAATATCACTCGAACACAATCTATGGTCACATGTGTGCGGGGGCCAAAGAAAAAGGGCCAAGTGCTAGAAAATTGTTTTTTAAAACAGAGAAGGGCTTAGAGAAAGAGCCCATGGGGTTTTTAATTTGTACATACCTACACCTAATGAAGTAAAGAAGTCATGTAAACCTGAAGAAGGGATCCATCATGGATCCAAGAGCCAATTCCTCTCTGATTTGGAAGAATCCATGTACAGGGATTGCATCCCCGAAAAGACTGTTATCACTGAAATTTCATCTGCAACATTGCATGCAAATGGTTACAAGAATACAACATCTCCAAAACACCTATTAGTTCACCTGTAGCACCAAAATTTCATTTCCAAGGGGAAAAACTATACAAATGGTTAAAAAATTGGCATGTGTTGAAACACTAAAGGAATCGTGCATACAGTGAGCAAGCCAAAAAATTGCGTAGAGCGCACAATGCGCCACATGCACGAATGTGTATGAGAAAAACCGTGCACTTCTGTGAATGATGCATTTATGGTTCTTGTCGGGCCCCCACCCACTTTTTTACCATCTCCCAACTTGATTTGACCCTCAAATCTGATTTGAATCCGAATGGGGAGCTGGTCAAATACCTGAGGGTGCCCTAAAGGGCCCCTTGTCCACACTAAGAATCGGTTGAGTATTTCCACAAAGACATGCTATAAAAGGAGGCCATGGGTGCACTAAGAACTTAATAATCTCATAGTATTGTTATGCTACCTCTATCCTCCCTCAAGGAACCTCTTTTCTTCTTGGATCATTGTAGCAACATCTCAATAGGCTATTCACCTCACCTCTTGAGGGAATAAGCTTGGATTTTTCACCATTTTCTTTCTAGTTTATCATTGTAAGAACACATCTCACAGAAGGGATTCAAGATCCCTCCCAAGGAGGAAGAGGGGATCCATAATTCCTCCTTTCTCTATGGTGTTTGCCCACTAATATAGTTATCCATTGGTGGCATGATTATTGGTCATTTGGTTGATTGATTTTGGTTCAAAGTTTCTTATGCATTTTAGTTTCATTTCCTTAGTTATTTTCTTAGTTGTTTCTAGCTTAGTTGTTTGTTTATTTCATGTGTTTGGATTGATTAATTCATACACTAACTTATGTCCTGTCTAACAGGCCCAACTAGACTTGTAAGTTCCCTTCTTTTGCTCATTCAAGCGACGAAAAGGACACAACAGATTGGCAACCATATTGGGGATAAGGTATCAATTTCTTCCCTATTTGGGTTGTTTGATCATTTATTTTTTACCCATTTGCCTTGCAGGGATCATAATCAGCCTAGCCTTATTTGCAAAGAGATAAGTTTAGAGCTGGAGGAGGAGAATTCCACTTAAAACTCCCCCCCCCTGACGCATATCAGAACGTGCGAGGGTATTTCATCCCATAGATGCGCATTCAGTGTATTGTGCATTCACATCACTATTGTTATATGCGCATTATGCACACAGTGCGCCAAAAGTATTCAGTTCTCTACGCATTGTGCACCCACTGCACCTTTGTCTAAATTGTAACCTGCGCATATGTCTAGAGTCTTGAAATTGGAAGATTTTTTGTGATGATTTGAAGGCCCCTAGCCTTCAAAATATTGTTTTTATGCAATTTGTAAATGCACCACACTTAGATTCCCTCTCCACATGAAGGGTTAGTCAAAACATAGGCACTTAGGGGGTTAAAAAGAACCATATTTCTTCTCTTTTTCTTTGAGTTGCCACATGGATGGCTTGTTTTGATTGTAAAATTTAAGTTGAGATCCTTTACTATCACATATATAAACACTTTCATTAGGAACAGAAATCAAACTTTAATCATTGAGTATGCTCTTCTCTCACACCATAGAGCAATCTTGAGAATCAAAAAAATGATTGAGGAAAGATGTCATCTCCCTTAACAAAATCTTTAGGAGAGGACAAAGCCCCCCTAGGTCTCCTCTTAGTTTCTTTTTAAACATCTTAAAATTGTAAAGGGCCCATACATGCCCACATGTTGCAAACTTAGGAGAGTTTTTTAAGCTACTTTCTTAGTTTACATCACTAGGAGAGTTTAAAGATCAAAGTAACGAGCCCATACATGCCCACATGCTTGCAATCTAGGATAATTTTTTGAAGCTCTCTTATATTAAATCACATTAGGGAGTTTAAAGGATTGGTAAAGACCCATATGTCCACATGCTAGTTCTTTAGGGACTTTAAAATTCTGCAAGGTTGTACCAATGGCATCTAGCAAGATAGGTAATCAAGATTTGTAAGGACCACAAGAAGTCCACATGTTTCAAATTGACACCTAACTTATTAAAAAAATTGCACATGTGTTCACTTGCTGACACACGAAAGTCACTCCTCACTCACATAATTTCATCTCGAATTGTGGAGGTTGAAGTAGGTTTTCTCCAAAGGGATTCTGAAACATCCCACCATTTCATGAAGAAATTATCCACCCCCACTTAATTCAAACGATATTGGTTCACACCCCCAATCTCTCAAACAACCACATATAAAAAATTTCTTAACTCACTAAGTTTTCCTCCATAGGAGGTGCCAAAAGAATTTTTTTAGTCCAAGTAGGATCTCGGGGGTAGGCATCCAAATAACCCCCCATTATCTGGTTCTCGCGTCTTCAAGCATTAGAAGTTGACAAATAGGGAACGTTAAAATCCTCCAAGTCAAGTGTTCCTAACACCATAAGGCAGGGAGATACCCGTGAAGGGTCGAAGGCCAAGGTCCGGTTGTTCTATGCATACCCCCTTGAGTCACCCAACTCTTGTAAGGGATCTAGCCTATGACCCATTTCTGATGTCAAAAATTCAAATGTCGCACTATGACCGAGGTACCTAGTGGCCAAATTTTAGGACATCTACCCAGGTGGAAATTGTGGGCTGCAATTTCCCCTTGATCATATTTTTTGTGGCTATTGGGAAATATCACCAGCTCTTTCGAGATATGCACCCTCTACCCCTCATTATCACTAATCATTTCATCCTTCACTAGTTTCCCTTTCGATGGATTCTGTTAGCGATATTTCTGGTAAGGGGGGGGTTAGAATGTAAAGGAATGGGTCAAAAACCCACTTGTCCTAAGTTCAGGTGTGAATGCGCCCATGATTAATCGAAAAGCAAGTCTGGACGGCTAAGATCGGGGCGCCCGGATCAACGGCACAGGTGCGATTCCGGAG
>SNQJ01S0057925.1:29198-61572 GCA_010110895.2 Picea sitchensis | reverse complement strand
TAGGATCACTGTAGCAGTTATGATGTTTCTAGCCAGCTCTTGTGATTTTCTCAACGCTGAGTGACTTGGAATTGGAGGATCTAGTCAAGTCCTCCTCGGTTTCTTGAGACCCTGAACCAAGCGGATCTTGCCTTCGGTGTCTTTCTTCTGGGAATAGCCGTAAGCCTGTTGCCCAAAGTTGTTTGTTCATTTTCTCACTAAGTCTTCCACCTACTCACCCTTTTATCAACTTACTGGTTGAAGTTGGATCAAGACGTCCTTTGTCACCATATGTACCAAACTCAGTCCCCGAGTTAGAGTGATATCTCCTCGAGTTTTCCTCCATTTGATCACCCCTTTAAAACAAATCGTGACATTAACTGATGGGCGTCGGGCTCTGCTCTTGCAAGCAATCTAAGAGTGACTTCCATCGCCAACATTTCTGGCGCCGTTGCCGGGGACAAAGTTGAATATTTTCCCCGGGATTGAACGACAAAGATCAACTGATTCTGAAGGTGCATCAGATATTAGAACTTGAAGATTGTTACTGTGCACCTGGTGACTCCATTGTGACGACTCCGCTGAGGAGAACACGCACTATTAACTGTGGCTTCGAGAGGCAGACATACGAGGTATAACCCACACTTGCCTTTAGCCACACCAGAAGTTGACGCAAAAGCAGTGCGCAAAAAGGGAAAGAGAGTTGCAAAAGAAGTTTTCGTCGATGAAACAGGTAATACACCCTCCCCTTCTGTGAGAACTCCATTTGGTTATTCGCAGCTTCTTAGTCGTCCTTTTTTCGAAGTCCCCCGTTCTCTAAATTTCGGGAGTGTTTCTGCTAAGTTTTCCCCTCCTGGTCTGGTATCAGAAAGAGAAATCCTTGTCACTCCTTCCTCCCTGGAGGTCTTGCCTCATCACAGACCTCTAACGTCTGAAGGTTTCACTACCCCTCCTTTTGTTATTACTGCTGCGCAAAGAGAAGCGTCTGCACACTCAAGTCCCTTGGCTTTTTCTCTGTTTTCTCCGTTGTCTCCTCCAAGAATATATGTTCCGACATCTCCCGTTCATACTCCTTCTCCTCCTAGTTCTCCTCTACCTAATATCCCTATGGCTAGTGCTAATCCCCCTACGAACAGAATGGATGCCATAGTTGTTGCCAGATATGCTCCTTTGATTCTACCCCAGCCTCTGAACCCTCTCCCTGCTGGAGATTATTTGAAATACATGCCCAATTTCAATGGTGAGGGGGATGTAACTGATGAAGATCACCTAGATGCCTTTTACAGCTATGCAGACAACTTGAATATCGATAGTGAAGATGTCTGGATGAGAGTCTTTGTCCAGAGCCTTGATGGGGAGGTGAGGAAATGGTTCTGGGGACTAGCCCCTGGATCTATTGCTGGCATTAAAGCCTTGGATAACATTTTCCTAAGGCAGTGGGGAGACAGAAAATATTATACGTATTACATGACTGAGTTTGGGTCTCTGAAGAAGATGGAAGGAGAGTCTGCCTCAGACTTCTCCAAAAGATTTAATAAGATGTACAACAAGATTCCTGCAGAGATTAAACCCTCAGAGGCCTCTGCTCAAATTTCCTATGCTGGCGCATTTGACGCTGATTTCTGTCTCGTGTTAAGAGAAAGAAGAGCCACCTCTTTGGCTCAGATGAAAGATGCAGCTATAGAAGTGGAATCAAATATATTGGCAGCTAACAGATTGAGAAGCTAGGCCGACACAGACAGAAGAAAGGAGAAATTGGAAGCCTCAACTTCTGGCCCATCATTGCCCCACTCCCAAGTAAACGAGCTGACCCGAGTTATGAACCTCCTTAAAGAAGAGGTGGAGAGATTGAAGGTGGATAGGAAGCAAATGTACAAGGGCCCTCAGAACACCGAAAATAAAGGAGGTTTCAGAAGGCCAAATAATTTCGCTCCTCCAACTATGCACAGAGAGAAGGACAGAGACAGAGATGACCAAAAAATTCAGGCCCCCTTCCAGAACAATTTTGTGGCCGATGGAGATGAAGGGGAAGCAGAAGAGCCTGAGCCTAAAATACTCAGTGTAGAAGTCACTCCCCCTTTACCTCATCTGACCCAATCAGCATATGAAGAATTTCTCATGGATGGTCAGCTGAACGAATTGAGCAAGGGAGACAAAGCTGGTGGCGGTCGAGGCAGGTACAACCTGAGGTCCGACAAAAGGGCAGCAACACCCGATGTTCCTGAGTCATCTAATGGAACAGACAAACCTACTAATGAAGTAGCAGACAGAGGTAAGAAGGCCCAACCTCTCTCCCCCATTATCCATAATCATGTTCCTGAAATTAGAGAAATCTCGAAGCCTATGTCTTCTTTCAATTTCGAACATGAGATTCAAAAAATCAGAATTCCTGTACCACTCACTGAGTTAATTAAGCATGGGGAATTCAAAAAACGCTTCTCTGAGCTGTTAAAGTTTGAAGCCTCATATCCTCTCACGGACTCCATAAACCTCCAAGATGAAAGTCTTGCAGTTGTCCTAGGTCCCATGGTAGAAGACAGAGATTATTCATCCCCTCCCTTCTACACATCCCTGAACATACATGATAAGGTACTGCATAATTGCCTTATGGACTCAGGGGCCTCCCACAACCTCATGCCCAAAGACGTCATGGAAGAATTAGGACTGGAAGTCACCCGATCCTATCATGACCTCTATTCTTTCAACTCCAGGAGGGTCTAGTGTTTGGGAGTGATTAAGGACCTAGTAGTCTCTCTGTTTCAGCTACCCATGAAGAGTATGGTCATGGATATCATGGTAGCTGACGTCCCCCCCAAGTTTGTCATGCTGTTGTCGAGATCCTGGATAAAGAGACTGGGGGGAACCTTGCAGATGAACCTCAGATATGCCACCATTCCAGTCTTTGGAGGGGAACATAGGAGACTGTACAGAGAGGCCCAGCTAGCCTACATTATCAGTAACGAGGCCAACTCTACCAATCACCCCATCTATGCCTTGGACACTGATTTAGGCTCCAGTTTACTACAACTCACCCACACCCCTGAAGCTTCTTTGTAGATCAGAAAGCAGCCCATCCTTTATCGGGAAACCTCCCCTTCAACTTCCTCAATTTGGAATATGTTCTTTGATGGAGCTTCCTCCAGTATGGGTGCAGGTGCCAGAGTGATATTTATATCACCTTGTCATGAGACCATCTCTCTGTCATACAGGCTGGAATTCGAGGTCACCAATAATGTGGCAGAGTATGAAGCTCTGGTTCTGGGATTGAGAGTTGCCAAAGAAATGGGAATCAAGGAGATGGTTGTGTTTGGGGATGCAGAACTGATTGTCCAGCAGGTCAAAAATGTTTATTAGACTAAGCATCCTCGGCTCAGGAATTACAGGAACGAGGTATGGGATATGGTCGATGATTCCTTCCTGGATTTTAACATTTCCTACATTCCAAGGGAGGAAAATGCCTCGGCCAACTGTTTAGCTTTCACGGCTAGTGTGCTCGAAGTTCCCACATCGCCCACTGTCGGGTCTGACATTGAAATAAAATACAGACCTTCTATACCAGACAATGTCAAACACTAGAAGGTATTTGAAGATGATCAAGAAACTGAGAAATTCCTCCAGTCCATTGATGACTTTTCCACAATGCACATAGATGAGAATCCTGAAGAGGAAGATGACCATCACCCTGGGGAATTTGTGAATAAAATTGTTGATCACCGGATCATTCAGCTACCGAGCAATCACATTCNTCCATTGATGACTTTTCCACAATGCACATAGATGAGAATCCTGAAGAGGAAGATGACCATCACCCTGGGGAATTTGTGAATAAAATTGTTGATCACCGGATCATTCAGCTACCGAGCAATCACATTCTGAGAGGACTGATCCCGTTAGAAATATTGTTCGACGAGAATGATGTGGCAGTAAAAGGTAAGGTTTCAGGTGATGATGATGACACAGCTGAATGAAATATAGGCACACCTGAGGAGCCAAAGTTTGTCAAGCTGTCAAGAAGTTTGACCGAGGGGCAGAGGATAGATTATATCAAGTTGCTGAAGGAGTTTGTTGATGTGTTTGCATGGACCTACAAATATCTCAAAACATATGACACATCAATCATCGAGCACAAGATCCCACTAAAAGAGGAGGCTAATCCATTTAAGCAGAAGCTGAGACAGATAAATCCCATGTTGCTGCCTGTCATGGAGAAAGAGGTAAAGAAGCTGCTGGATGCCCAGATCATTGTCCCCTTGAGATATTCTGAATGGGTGGCCAATTTGGTCCCGGTGAGAAAGAAAAGTGGAGAAATCAGACTCTGTGTCGATTTCAGGAACCTGAACAGAAGTTCGAGGAAGGACAATTATCCCCTGTCCAACATGGAACACATTTTACAGAGGGTCACTGGTGCATCCAGGATGTCCATGATTGATGGTTTCTCTGGATATAATCAGATATCAGTCATGCTTGAGGACAAAGAAAAAACAGCCTTCATCACTCCTTGGGGCACATTCATGTATGCCAAAATTCCTTTTGGACTGATGAATGCAGGAGCAACGTTTCAGTGAGCCATGGGCATAGCCTTCATCGGGGAGAAGGACCAGTTCGTGGTGATATATATGGATGACATCACAGTCTTCTCTAAGACTGATAAAGAGCATTGATGCCACTTAAACAGAGTTTTCCTGAAGTGTCGGAGGTATGGCCTATCTTTAAACCCCAAGAAATCATTGTTTGTTATGAAAGAGGGGAAGTTGTTAGGTCACATAGTGTCAGCAGAGGGAGTAAGGATTGACCCAAGCAGGGTGGAAGCGATTCAGGCCCTGTCGCTTCCCCAATCTAAGAAAGAAGTTCAGGCATTTTTGGGGAAGGTCAACTTTCTGAGAAGGTTCATCTCAAACTTCGCCGAGTTGATGAAACACGTTACAGCCATGCTCAGGAAGGGCCATGAAATAAGGTGGACTGCTGAATCCAGTGGATCTTTTGCCCAGATAAAGAAAGAATTGACTGAGGCACCTGTGCTAATCAGTCCCGATTATTCTAAATATTTCCTGATTTTCTCATTTTCTTCTGATGAATCAATAGCAATAGTCCTATTACAGAGAAACGATCAAGGACAAGAGCATCCCATTGCCTTCTTCAGCAAGGCATTGAGAGATGCTGAACTCAGATATGAGATCATGGAAAAGCAGGCCTACACATTGGTGAAAGCTCTCAAAACTTTTAGAATCTACGTTTTGCACTCAAAAATCACTGCATATGTCCCTTCAACTTCTGTGAAGGACATCCTTATACAGCCCGACATAGACGGGAGAAGGGGCAAATGGATAGCTAAGATCCTCGAATTTGACCTGGAAATTAAGCCCACCAAGCTGATAAAGGGGCAAGGTTTGGCCAAGTTGTTGGCTGAATCCAATTACAAAGCCCTGGAGATTAACTGCATCAATGAACAAATCGAGTCATCCAGCAGTAATTCCCAGGTCACCATACCACTAGCAGCATGTCCCTAGTATAGGGATATCTTGTACTTTCTACAGGAATTAAAGCCCCCTGACGGACTGGGAAAGAGTAGGGCCAGAGCTTTAAAGCTCAAAGAGGTCAAGTATTTCCTTATTGACCGAGCCTTGTATTGGAGAGACCCTCTGGGGGTATTATTAAGATGTCTGGACCCGTTGCAAGCCCAGAAGGTGATGTTCGATTTTCATAGAAGTCTCTGCGGGGGTCATCATTTTTGGAAGACCACAGCCCACAAAATCCTCTGGGCTGGGTATTACTGGCCTACTCTGTTTACTGATGTCTGCAGGGAAGTCAGGGCTTGCATCAAATGCTAGAAATTCTCAGGTAAACAGCAACTCAAATCTTTGCCATTAAAGCCTGTAGTAGTTTTAGCACCCTTTCAGCAGTGGGGATTGGATTTCATTGGAGAGATTCATCCTCCCTCAAGTGGCCAGCATAGATGGATCCTCACTGCAACTGATTATTTCACCAAGTGGATAGAAGCGGTCCCCACCAGGAGCACTTCTCACAAAGTAATCATCAACCTCTTGGAAGACATCATAGCCAGATTTGGTTGTCCAAACAGAATTGTCACTGACAATGCCTCCCCCTTCAGGTCTGAGCCTCTGATCAAATTTTGTGAACAATTTGGGATTTCATTGGTTCACTCTACTCCATGCTATCCTCAAGGAAACGGACTGGCAGAGTCCTCCAATAAAAGCCTGATCAATCTTATCAAAAGGTTATTGGAGGACAATCAAAAGGCCTGGGACTCAAAGCTCAAATTTTCTCTCTGGGCCGATCGGGTGACACAACTAAGAAGTCCTGGGGTCTCTCTCCTTTCCAACTTGTTTACGGAATAGAGGTTGTTTTTCCCACTCAGCTTGCCTTACCTGTGGAAAATTTCCTCCAGGTCCTTGAAGGAGAACCTAATCATATACTCAGAAGGATTCATCAGATGGTGGAAGTGCAGCAGATCAGAGAACAGGTCATGGACAGAGCCTACAATCGTCAGAAGAAGATCAAGCAGGCTTTTGACAGGAAGAACAAGAAGAAGGAATTTGAGCAGGGTGATCTAGTGCTCAAATGGGATGCACCCAGGCAGGAAAAGGGCAAACACAGTAAATTTGATGCCCTCTGGATCGGGCCTTTCAAGATCCTTGAATATTTTCAAACAACACTTACAGGTTGCAGGATCTGGAAGGCAATGACGTTTTTGGCAGCCCAGTAAATGGGCATTTCTTGAAAAAGTGTTTTTTGTGAGCCACAGTTGGCTCTTTTTGTTTCGTTTTGTACATATTGTGTCTGTTTTTGTTTTTCGGACTAATAAATGACTCTAGCCCAACAGCAAAGGAACTGAATCTGCAAAAGAGTTCTTAGAGCATCACAAGGACGACTCTATCCCCCATGGAGCTAGATGTTAGCGATATTTCTGGTAAGGGGGGGGTTAGAATGTAAAGGAATGGGTCAAAAACCCACTTTTCCTAAGTTCAGGCATGAATGCGCCCATGATTAATCGAAAAGCAAGTCTGTACGACTAAGATCGCGGCGCCCGAATCAATGGTATAGGTGCGATTTCGGACCCCCCCCCACCTTTCTACCTTTAAGCGGGGGGGGTCCGGAATCCGGGGCGCACCTCTTCGACGGCCCAGATCAGTGCACCCGGATCAACGGTGATGAAGGCAATTCCAGACCCCCCCTGCCTTTCTACCTTTAAGCGGAGGGGGGGGGGTCCGGAATCGGACTCGCAACTTTCCAACGGCTGAGGTTTTAGTGCCCGGATTGACGGCGCTCACGCGATCCACATCACCCTCTGCTACTCTATGTTTAAGCGCGCATGGGCCCTTCTCCCGTCGTATCACCTTCCAACCACCGTTCTCCTGCTTCCATGTGTCATCAATTTACCTCTCCTCTATGGTCTGCGTGGTCTTCCTTCTTTCTCATCTCCCACACACCATCTGTCGCGTGTCCCTTTCCCTCCACGTCAGCCTCCCCCCAAATGTGCCCATCACATCTATTTCTCCACCTCCTTCGCTTATCGCATTTTGCCATGTGTCCCCCCTTGCAATCTCTCTCTCTCCATTGCCGTGGCCTCATCACTTCGTTCCCGTACCCCACCTTCCGCACTGTCCTCCCCGCATATCCTTTGAGTCGGCCGGTTATTCTAGGTGGCTGCATGGGAGGCCCTCCACATCCAGAAGGTGTCGAGTTGGTCGGGCCATCCTCAATCCCGATGTTGTAGTTATTGAAGCGGTTGGTGGTGGTTAGACATTGCCTCCGCCTTAATGGGAAAGCATGGCCATGAATTTAAGACACGTCGTTTCGCCGTTGGAACTGTCAAAGAATTAATATTGCATCTGACATAAGTTGCACGATCTTTCAGATGTTGACTGTCAGAAGCCATGCAGACGCAAAGCTTTCAATGCAGCATCTTGATTTCGTTGTTGTTGTTGTTTTGAGTATATGAAGGCGTTTTCGCCATTTTTGTATCTATCGATGGTTGAGCTGAGCTCCCGGTCGTAAATCTTTAATGAAGCATTGTTACTCTGGTTATGTATGCACTCTTGAAACTTCTTGCCTGACGAATGCCAGTTTATTTTACGTCTTTGTTACACTGTGTTAGAATCGCTCAGAATTGGAGGATCCAGTCGAGCTATAGCTGTTATAGGATGATGTTGGTAGGATCACTGTAGCAGTTATGATGTTTCTAGCCAGCTCTTGTGATTTTCTCAACGCTGAGTGACTTGGAATTGGAGGATCCAGTCAAGTCCTCCTCGATTTCTTGAGACCCTAAACCAAGCGGATCTTGCCTTCAATGTCTTTCTTCTGCAAATAGCCGTAAGCCTATTGCCCAAAGTTGTTTGTTCATTTTCTCACTAAGTCTTCCACCTACTCACCCTTTTATCAACTTACTGGCTGAAGTTGGATCAAGACCTCCTTTGTCACCATATGTACCAGACTCAGTCCCCGAGTTAGAGTGATATCTCCTCGATTTTTCCTCCATTTGATCACCCCTTTAAAACAAATTGTGACATTAACTGATGGGCGTCGGGCTCTGCTCTTGCAAGCAATCCAGGAGTGACTTTCGTCGCCAACAGATTCAAACCCCACTTTTGAGTACTATTGGAAGGTCCAGTGCTATTTGAGAGGAAGTACGTTACATCTTTTTAGGACACGAGCATTTTTTTTCTTGTGTTCCCCCATGCGGACAAAAATCCACCTACCCACGTGAATGCTTCTTTTCAATTGATTTATGAATGATGCTCATTTAAATTACATGTGATTGCGATATATATTGTGATTTTCCAAATTATACGAGTCTCTTGTTCATTAATTTCTCTCATAACTAATTACACACACTCACTTTTCTAGTTGGACATCATAGGGGACCCAAAGAATCCCTGTCATTCCCGACGCCTGCAAAATCTTCCTCCTATCCTAGGAGGAGTTCCTAGTCTTTCCAACTCATCGACTCAACCATCCCACACCCCTGTGAGTGCCACTATTTTGGGATCATCTTTTCTTGGTTCCACCTTACTTGGGTCCACATCCCAAGGCCATCCATCCACTATCTCTCCTTCATAAGGAGGCAGGGGGGGAACTTTTTCTCAAGGGAGAAGTATAACCCCACCAAATCCCCCTCAAGGGTCAGGTCCACTACCTACTCACACCATGTCTAGAACCAATCCTCTACTGCCACCCCACATGCCATATTTGTCATCCCTCAACATTCCTAATTTGAGTAAACTCATGAATGACCCTATATTACATGACCCCACATGGCTCAATATGCCTACCAAACTACCTTCAGACATTCCCAAGTTTGAAGGAAAACTAGAGGAAGACCCCGCCAACCATGTCATGACCTTCCACTTATGGTGCTCTTCAAACAACATCATGGATGAATTCATTTGTTTAAGGTTATTTCAACACACACTCACATGTCCATCAGCCAAATGGTATGTAGAAAACAAATCAAGGTCCCATGTGGCTTTTGAATCCTTGGCCAAAACATTGTTTACCTTTTTTCAATTACCAGTTCATCAAGACAATGGTCTAGAACTACTCTCTGAGTGTAAACAAACCTCAACCACGCATATCACTGACCACATTCATGAATGGCGCCAATGGCGTAGATTATGCAAAGCAGAAACCACCAAAGAGCAATGCCTTGATTGGTTTCTCAGATCACTCGTCCCTATCTTTGTCAAAGATGTGGCCTCCACCTTCCCCCAAATTGAAGAAGAATCCATCGGTAAGGATCAACAGTATGACCTCATTTATGCTTAGTCAAGTTACTTATACACAGTACTACATGATGCCCTGAGACTCATTCCATTCAGCTAGGACAAACCTGGAATGTCTCATGTAGTGGATGGATTGATCGGTACCACAACACACCATAATTTGTACGTCCAACCACCACCTATGTATGGTACCCCCCAATATTCATTGATATATGGAGGAACCCCTTATTACCCTCCCCCCCCCCTTTTATCAGTAGCCATACCCTGCTTCCCTTCCTTCACCCATGAGTAGACCCTTGTCAACACCCATGATGCGTCCGACCTCTCAACCAAATTCTGGTACCCCCTCTACCTCAGCTTATAACCTAGGCACTAGTGAAAGCGCTACGCCTTCCTATGCAACCTATAAATAATTACCACAAAATATAATTTATTTTCCATTTCCTGGTCCTCCGTAGCCAATTTATCCTCCACAAGGACAACCACGCGTTGGGGTTAACTTTGTTCATCCCTCTCCCATTCAGCAATTTCAAAATTTTGAACAACTGAATATGGAAAATCTAACCCATCAGTCGAATAATGCAAGGAAGAAAGGAAAAAAATGAAACAATAATAACCTAGGATCAGGTGGAAATAACCCCCAACAAAAACAACCTGTTGGGGGCAACCAAATCCAGGGTAACCAAAATCCTCAAAGGGACAATAACAACAAACGCCAATGGAGGAACAATAAAAAAAAACTCCAAACAAACTTCCCTTGTGCTCTTTGTAGTGAGAACGGCCATTACACTCACCATTTCCCCCAAATTGTTGATTTCAAACGGATTAAATATTCCATGAACGCGCCACGTCCTCCAATGCCACCTTACTCTCAGCAGGCCCCACAACAATATTTTCAACAAACACCCTCGTTTTTGTTTCAAAACCCTATTCCACACCAAGGTGTGATGAATACCCAACAAGATATGCATCCTGGCCCCGCACAGATGGGATAGTATCAAAACCCTGGAAATCTGTCAGATCGCAATATCCTCCTCACTTGAGAAGAATAAATTCTTTGCAAACACATAGTCATCAATACAGTGCACCCCCTAAATATACTCCCACCACTTTGGAAGCAGTTCAAGCTACAGCCAGACATCCCTTGATGATTCCACGCCCTAACACTGAACTCACCACTTGTATCCCTCGCATCCCATTACGACGGAATGTAAACAACCCTTAGGCTAGGGAGGAACACAATTACAGTTTGGTCGATGACTTGGCACAATCTCCTACAGCCATGTCAGTATTGGAGGTCCTCCAAACCTGTCCAACTCAACGGAAATCCTTACTTTTTGCCTTGGGGGCAGTCGACCCAGCTGGTACTAGACTCATCAAATTTGATCTAAATTGTTGGGAAGCTCATATCCCCACTTTGGTAGCTTTCCAGATACCAGTTAAGATTTGAAACATCACGGTTCATCAATGTATCATTTATGAAGATGCATCTACATGCATCATGTCAAAAATTGTATGGAAGAAACTTGTCTCCCCTGAGCTAATACCATCTGCCATCACCTTAATAGCTTATGATGGATGACCATCTTCTCCTGAAGGGCTCTTTCAAAATGTACATGTTGAACTCGGGGGAAAAAACATCCTTATTGACATTGAGGTTATTGACGCCCCGCTCGATTACAATACCTTGTTTGGATGTAGCTACATTTATGCTATGAAATTTGTGGCCTCTTCCATGTTTCGAACAATGATGTTCCCGCACAACGAGAAGATCATAACTATCGACCAAGTTTCACATTATGACACTAACCACTCCTCCAACATTGATAACATCTTACATCTTGTTCGCACCAGTTCTGACACATACCCACTTATGGATATGGGCCCTGGAATTTTCAAAGACCCATCCTTGCTGGGGGCATACCATGGAGCACCACCACTCATTCACCCCTTAGCACAAGTGTGTGTCATATCTTCCAATGGAACTGAAACTGAAGATACCATTCCTCCCACAGAGGCTTCTCCACTCCCTGACGTCCCACTAGTGGAAAAAATCCTACCTCAGGAATCCCTTGAGAACCCTATGACACCACTTACCCCCGATTTCACCCTCCCCCAGGGTCAAATCCAGGTTTGGGAGACAGTACCCCAAGCCATTACTCAAATTCCTTTCTTTTATCCCCTACCAGGACTACACATTTTCCAAGTATCCACAATGCTTACCCTTCCCAACATGTTGCTCTCCATTAAGGTATGGTATTTACACCCACACACGATGGTTCCTAAACCATCCCTCCCTCCCAGAATAGAGGGAATATCGATGCATATTCCAGTACTAACTCCGACCACACCTCCCTCACCCCCACTTTCCATCACCACCGCGATGTATAGGAGCAGATGGAAGAAAAAAGAGCCCACCACTCCACTTCCTCCTCGATTTCAACCTCCTTGCACACTATGCAAAAGAGAGTGACACCCCACTAATCAATGTCCCTCTCTTCCCTAGTTACACAATTTGATCCCACTCCCTCGAGCAACCACACCGCTCATCACTTCACCAAGCACACCTAGTACTACCACCATGTCCCCTACTATAGGAATTAAAGGGATGTGAACCAAATTCATGTGTGCCATCTGTTCAGAGTATGGCCATTACACTCATCATTGCCCTACGCTACCTCAATTTCGACAGACACTAACGGTAGTATGCCAAAGCTTTTAGCAATACCCCTCTCCACCCATGCCATCGAGTACCCATTTCACTGACATCCATTATGTCATGACCTCAATCAATTAATGGATGAGGTGCCCTTTCTCTCTTTGTGACTCACTTGATCATTTCACATACCAATTTCCTTCGATCATTGAATACAGGCGTCGTCAAATTACCCTTATTCAAAATCCTCTAACCACCTCACTTCATGTGATGCAAGTGATTCCCCATATTACTTCTCCATATATTATTCACATCACCTCCCCTGAACCTAAGTCACTTCCCATCCCTCCATGGTTCATGGATAGACTGTCTGAGGATTTTCCCCTCAATCCTCCTAATTCTCCGGTTCATTTCCCCCAGGAAATATCACCACCGACCATAGTTTATAACCCACAATATTTTGGCATTTTCTTTATGTCAAGTACTACATCGCACCATAATTGCAATACCCCCCCTATGTCTTCACTACCTGAAGAAAATCACATGGTGAAAATCACCAATGTTACTTCCCCGGATCCTCTATATTCTCACATTTTCCACTGCGACAAATATATCCTGGAAGAACTAACTACCCTTGATTTCCCATGGAATGTGCTCCATCACAGAGCCCTTTTACTCTCATAGGAAGCCTTCGACCCTCCTACCCAAGCCTCCATATGCACAATTGAAACTAAGGATTTTATTTCATCATGGCACATAGACCAGTCTAACAACCCTATCCTTGCCCTCAATGCTTTTGAAGAAGGAAACATGGACAACATTTCCCCTACTGTCAAAATTGACATTTCCATCAAACTAGGAATCATATAAGAAATCACCATTGGTGTCGTATGCTCTCCTAAATAACTCACAGCTTACAAAGATCTATTTCAGGAATACTGGGATATTTTTGCCTGGTCATATACAGAGATACCCAACCTTGATCCTTTTATCATCAAACATCACATTGACACATGGCCCTATGTCACCCCAATACGTCAAAATCAATGCCCACTTCACCCATCCAAAGTCATGGATATCAAAGCCGAAATTGATAAATTACGCATTGCAGGGTTTATATACCCCATTGCATACATGTCATAGGTCTCGAACCCCACCCCTGTTAACAAAAAACAAGGAACTATTCGTGTCTTCACTGACTTTTGTGATCTCAATCATGCCTACGAGGAAAAACAACTTTTTACGACGCTTTGTCCTATATTACACCACTCACGTGCATGGTTCCTTCACTTACTACGCCATGATATCCCATTTCAATGGGATGAACATGCCCAAACCGCTTTTGATGATTTAAAAGCAGCACTCTCCAATTCCCCCTTGATTGGTCCACCTGACTATAATCATGATTACATCCTCTACCTATCGGCCTCAACCATCTTAGTAGCATGAGTCCTCTTCCAACTAGGGGATGATGGTAGCGAGCATGTTATCTACTACATCAGTAAAAACCTTTCAGGACCACCCCTAAAGTACAATCATGAAGTGAAACTCGCCCTTGTAGTTGTCCTTGTTGTCTAGAAACTGCGACATTATATCTTGCTTCGCAATACCAAATTCGTAGAAGATTCTAACCCCATGCAGTACTTGCTTAGTCGATGAAAAATTAATGGCAAATTTACCTGATGGATCACTATCCTTCAGAAATACGACCTAGAATTTTAAACCCCCAAAATCAAGAAAGCACTTGTTCTCGCCGAACTCATCACGACGCTTCCCTTAGACACTATAAGTTCACCCATCAACACATATTTTCCCGATGAACACATTTTCTACATCCCCTCGAATGACCCCTGGTATGACGACCTTGTCGTCTACTTTCAGACACATAATTTTGGGTATCATATCTCTCGAGATGATTGTCGGTGCCTTCACCATAAATCCCCTCGGTACCTCCTCATCGATGACGTTTTGTATCGCCATGGGGTCAACACCATACTCCACCCATTTTGACCATCGACGAAGCCAATAGAGTCTTGAAAATTTTCTATAGCGGCGCCTGCGGGGGGCACCTCTCATATATGTCCACCGCCCAAAAAATCATTCGAGTAGGATACTTCTGGCCCACCTTGTTTCATGACTGCATCCACATTGTCAAGCGATGTGAAAAATGCCATCTTTATACAAACAAATCATGAGCGCCACCTTCTCTTCTACATACAGTCATCACTATCGACCCCTTCTGCAAATGGGGCATAGACTTCATGACTTGCAATCCTCCATCTTGCAATGGACACAATGACACAGGAGCATCATAAGAAATCCAGCAAATCAAGTCAACAAAGCAAAGGACAACTGGAAATGCACCAATGCACATTTTGAGAATGTTTTGAATTTGAAAAGATAAAACATTAATGTAATATCTGGGGAGATATTTTTTCTTTTATGGTTTGGAGATTGTAACACAGATATTGAGCATTTTCTCTCATCTGTTGGTTGGAGGCATTCAATGTAATAAATGAAAATTAGTTGTAGATATTTTAATTCGATTACATAGTTAGAGTTGTAGGAGGGAAAACTCTAGAAAGCTCCCTCGTATGTATTGTATTGTAGGATTATTCTCATTGTAATGGTAGATTTGTAGAGTAAGGGAGAAGCAAGAGAAGAACAGATATTGTAGAATTTGTATAATAAGATAGTCATTGCTATAGAACCTGTTATCACCCTATAATTTAGGGGATCAAATGGTGACTGAGATATTATCTGTCTCTAGTGTTTTTGTTGACAAATGATTTTTCATTTTGCAAATAATTTGAAAAGAAAGGAAAAAGAAAAGAAAAAAAGAAAAGAAAAAGAGAAAAGAAAAAAGAAAAGAAAAGAAAAGAAAAAAGAAAAATAAAAAGAAAGAAAAGAGGGCATAAAAAATTGAAATAAAAGCCCCATGAAATAATGGTAACTTGATCCATACCGTTTAAGCATGGCCAAGTTCCTTTTAAATTTGATGTTGATAGGGTAGTGAATGATTTGGCTAAAAATTTTAATCTTAGCCAAAGTGTCTAGGTTAGATTAGTGAATAAATATGATCAGACTGTCTAATCCTGGTCAGATAGCCCTAGGGTAGAGTAATTTCTTAACCCAACAGTTTAATCTGGGTTAATTGTCATAGGAAGATAGGTTAGCTTGTAGGTTAGTTGCTCCATTTGTTTCACCCCAATAAAACCAGCTTGATGTAAAAGGTGGCACCATGTCTCAAAAGCCTATAAGATAGTTGGTCGAACCCCCTTGGTGATGTCTATTTGAAAGGTATGAGAAAAACCCATAAAATTCTTTTATCCTAAGTTCTCGCGGCACTTGTGTTCCCCGCTTCTGATTTATACCTCATGCACATATCAACGGTCCTAATCATGACGCTCAGATCTACAGTGTACAGAGCATTTCGGACCCCCCCGACCATTCTGCTTTTAACCGGNCTTTTATACTATTGTTCATTTCTCATTGGATATAATTGAATGGTTTAAGTATAAGTTGGAAAAGTTTTTTAAAATTGTACTTGATACTGATTCACCCCCCTCTCAGTATCAACAGATGCATCTACAAGCATCATGTCAAAAATTGTATGGAAGAAACTTGTCTCCCCTGAGTTAATACCACCTGCCATCACCTCAAGAGCTTATGATGGATGACCATCTTCTCCTGAACTCGGGGGAAAAACCATCCTTATTGACATTGAGGTTATTGACTCCCCGCTCGATTACAATACCTTGTTTGGATGTAGCTACATTTATGCTATTAAATTTGTGGCCTCTTCCATGTTTCGAACGATGATGTTCCCACACAACGAGAAGATCATAACTATTGACCAAGTTTCACATTACGAGACTAACCACTCCTCCAACATTGATAACATCTTACATCTTGTTCGCACCAGTTCTGACACATACCCACTTATGGATATGGGCCCTGGAATTTTCAAAGACCCCTCCTTGCTGGGGGCATACCATGGAGCACCACCACTCATTCACCCCTCAGCACAAGTCTGTATCATATCTTCCAATGGAACTGAAACTGGAGATACCATTCCTCCCACAGAGGCTTCTCCACTCCCTGACGTCCCACTAGTGGAAAAAATCCTACCTCAGGAATCCCTTGAGAACCCTATGACACCACTTACCCCTAATTTCACCCTCCCCCAGGGTCAAATCCTGGTTTGGGAGACAGTCCCCCAAGCCATTACTCAAATTCCTTTCTTTTATCCCCTACCAGGACTACACATTTTCCAAGTAGCCACAACGCTTACCCTTCCCAACATGGTGCTCTCCATTAAGGTATGGTATTTACACCCGCATGCGATGGTTTCTAAACCATCCCTCCCTCCCCGAACAGAGGGAATATCGATGCAGATTCCAGTACTAACTCCGATAGGGGAAGACGGAAGAAAAAATATCCCACCACTCCACTTCCTCCTCGAGTTCAACCTCCTTGCACACTATGCAAAAGAGAGTGACACCCCACTAATCAATGTCCCTCTCTTCCCTAGTTACGCAATTTGATCCCACTCCCTCGAGCAACCACACCGCTCATCACTTCACCAAGCACACCTAGTACTACCACCATGTCACCTACTACAGGAATTAAAATGATGTGAACCAAATTCACGTGTGCCATCTGTTCAGAGTATGGCCATTACACTCATCATTGCCCTACGCTACCTCAGTTTTGACAGACACTAATGGTAGTATGCCAAAGCTTTCAGCAATACTCCACCCATGTCATTGAGTACCCACGTCACTGACATACATTATGTCATGACCTCAATCAATGAATGGATGAGGTGTCATTTCTCTCTTTGTGACTCCCTTGATCATTTCACATACCAATGTCCTTCAATCATTGAATACAGGCGTCGTCAAATGACCCTTATTCAAAATCCTCTAACAACCTCACTTCTTGTGATGCAAGTGATTCCCCATATTACTTCTCCATATATTATTCACATCGCCTCCCCTAAACCTAAGTCACTTCCCATCCCTCCATGGTTCATGGATAGACTGTCTGAGGATTTTCCCCTCAATCCTCCTAATTCTCTAGTTCATTTCCCCCAGGAAATATCACCACCGAACATAGTTTATAACCCACAATATTTGGGCATTTGGTTTATGTCAAGTACTCCATCACACCATAATTGTGATACCCCCCCTATGTCTTCACTACATGAAGAAAATCACATGGTGAAAATCACCAATGTTACTTCCCTGGATCCTCTATATTCTCGCATTTTCCACTGCAACAAATATATCCTGGAAGAACTAACTACCCCTGATTTCCCATGGAATGTGCTCCATCACAGAGCGCTTTTACTCTCATAGGAATCCTTCGACCCTCCTACCCAAGCCTCCATATGCACAATTGAAACTAAGGATTTTATTTCATCAGGGCACATAGACCAGTTCAACAACCCTATCCTTTCCCTCGATGCTTTTGAAGAAGGAAACATGGACAATATTTCCCCTATTGTCAAAATTGACATTTCCATCAAACTAGGAATCATATAAGAAATCACCATTGGCGTCACATGCTCTCCTAAATAACTCACAGCTTACAAATATCTATTTCAAGAATACTGGGATATTTTTGCCTGGTCGTATACAGAGATACCCAACCTCGATCCATCTATTGTCAAACATCGCGTTGACACATGGCTCAATGTCACCCCAATACGTCAAAATCAATGCCCACTTCACCCATCCAAAGTCGCGACTATCAAAGACGAAATTGATAAATTACGCATTGCAGGGTTTATACACCCCATTGCATACACGTCATAGGTCCCGAACCCCACCCCTATTAACAAAAAATAGGGCACTATTCGTGTCTTCACTGACTTTCATGATCTCAATCATGCCTACGAGGAAAAACCAACTTTTTACGATGCTTTGTCCTAGATTACACCACTCACGTGCATGGTTTCCTTCACTTACTATGCCATGATATCCCATTTCGATGGGATGAACATGCCCAAACCGCTTTTGATGATTTAAAAGAAGTGCTCTCCAATTCCCCCTTGATTGGTCCACCTGACTATAATCGTGATTACATCCTCTACCTATCGGCCTCAACCATCTTAGTAGCATGAGTCCTCTTCCAACTAGGGGATGATGGTCGCGAGCATGTTATCTACTACATCAGTAAAAACCTTTCAGGATCACCCCTAAAGTACAATCACGAAGTGAAACTCGCCCTTGCAGTTGTCCTTGCTGTCTAGAAACTGTGAAATTATATCTTTCTTCGCAATACCAAATTCATAGAAGATTCTAACGCCATGCAGTACTTGCTTAGTCGACAAAAAATTAATGGAAAATTTACCTGATGGATCACCATCCTTCAGAAATACGACCTAGAATTTTAAACCCCCAAAATCAAGAAAGCACTTGTTCTCACCGAACTCATCATGACGCTTCCCTCATACACTATAAGTTCACCCGTCAACATAGATTTTCCCGATGAACACCATTTCTACATCCCCTCGAATGACCCCTGGTATGGTAACCTTGTCGTCTACTTTCAGACACAGAAGTTTGGGTATCATACCTCTCAAGATGATTGTTGGTGCCTTCACCATAAATCCCCTTGGTACCTCCTCATCAATGACATTTTGTATCGCCATGGGGTCAACACCATACTCCACCCATGTTTGACCATCGACGAAGCCAATAGAGTCTTGAAAAATTTCTATAGCGGCGCCTGCGGGGGCCACCTCTCATATATGTCCACCACCCAAAAAATCATTCGAGTTGGATACTTCTGGCCCACCTTGTTTCATGATTGCATCCACGTTGTCAAGTGATGTGAAAAATGCCATATTTATACAAACAAATAAAGAGCGCCACCTGCTCTTCTACATCTAGTCATCACTATCGATCCCTTCTGCAAATGGGGCATAGAATTCATGACTTGCAATCCTCCATCTAGAAATGGACACAATGACACGGGAGCATCATAAGAAAGACAGCAAAGCAATTCAACAAAGTGGAGGACAGCTGGAAATGCACCAGTGCACATTTTGAGAATGTTTTGAATTTGAAAAGATAAAACATTAATGTAATATCTGGGGAGATATTTTTTCTTTTATGGTTTGGAGACTGTAACGCAGATATTGAGCGTTTTCTCTAATCTGTTGGTTGGAGGGATTCAATGTAATAAATGAAAATTAGTTGTAGATATTTTAATTCGATTACATAGTTAGAGCTGTAGGAGGGAAAACTCTAGAAAGCTCCCTCGTATGTATTGTATTGTAGGATTATTCTCATTGTAATAGTAGATTTGTAGAGTAAGGGAGAAGCAAGAGAAGATCAGATATTGTATAATTTGTATAATAAGATAGTCGTTGCTATAGAACCCATGTACAGGAATGCTTGAGTTAATATAAGAATTATTTGACTCAATCTCATGGTGTTGTGATGAATATTGTTTGAATCTATTGAATGGTATGTTTATAGTTTCCTTATATTCTTTGTTATGCATTTTGTTTCAATGCTTTGTGTGCATGATTTCATGTTGAATTTATGAATTCTTTGAGAGGGAGAGTATGAGCTTCAATTGTTTCTCTTCCTGAGAATTCCTGCAAGGAGTGCAGTGAAGGTCTGCAAGGAGTGTGTTGACAAGTTCTGAGTTTTACCTCAAACCAGCTCAGGAGAAATACTGTTGTTCTCATACCAGCATAAGTACGAGTATATCACAGGGTCGTGCAAGGTGTGTGTAGGCAGGACAAAATCTTAGACTTTTCCAACTCGCAGAGTGGTTGAAGAGTTACTATCACTAGGAGTTCGCAGAACTAAGAAGTTCAGATAATCAAAGGTTATCATGAAGCCACAAGGAGTATCGGCAGGAGTCCCTAGAATCCTTGAGTTTTCACAAGAACCAAGCTCAGGAGGGATATAGACTTTGAAGAATGTGAAGGAAAGATGAGGGCTGAAGTCACCTCGCAGAAGTCAACATCAGAAAGAGGCACCGAGTTATTTTTCCAGGAGTATCGAGAACTTGAATGGATGGTTGAAATTCTCAAAAGGAGAACTACCGATTTTCCGTGGACCGTTAGATCCACTGGATCAGTGGAGAAGTTAAGACTAAGTATCTATCAATACTTATAACATAAAGAGGAATAGTCGTTGTTAGATCTGGATCAACAGGAGCCATTTATCTTGTGATTTTAGATTTCGGCATTTCGAGAATTGGAGTATGGAGAAGGTTTTGATTTGGAGATCTTGAGTTGTGAAATCCCGATACGCGGAATTCTGATATAATCTAGACCGTCAGATCAAGGAGGAATCAGGACCGTCGATCTGTAAGCAAGGAAGTCACGAGTTCGGACTTCGGGAGAAAGGACAGGGTTCACATCATGAAATCACGAGTCGTGAAATCGCGACATGCTCAAAGGTGGACCCCAGGACGTGATTGAGTTCACATGGTTGAGGCATAAGGGAGGGGTTAAATATATGTTAGCCCATTTTCATTATTTCGGGAGTCAAAGGAGTCAAAGGGACTCACAACAGAAATCGCGAAGTCATGAAATCCAAAACACCTTTTCGGGTAAAGGTTGTGGTCATGACATTGGTTGGTCACGTGAAGTGGAGGTTCACACCTAGTGCTTGTTCACACAAGTGTAACTTCTAAAAAGGACCTTTGGTTATATGAGTTGAAGATTCCAATTGGGAATCAAGGAGCCATTTCGGCTCAAGGGAGATTAAGAATGATCCTTAGACCAGGAGGTCACGCAGAACCTGCTGAGGTAGGGGTGTTGCATCACACAAGTACATCATCGTGGCAGTAGATTACTTTACCAAATGGGTCGAAGCCATGCCTACCTTCAATAACATCGTTAACATAGCAGTGCATTTTTTCTTCAACCACATCATTTCCCATTTCCGAATCCCACTATAGTTAGTCTCTGATCACGGTAAACACTTTGAGAATGAGATATTCATTGAACTCTCCTAAAGATTAGGCTTCTCCCATGAGTTTTCCTCTCCATACTACCCTCATTCCAATGGACAGGTTGAGGCTGTCAACAAAGTCCTCAAAACCATGTTGCAACACACTGTTAACAAACATAAGACCAATTGGCATCATATGATTTTTTCAGCCTTATGGGCTTATCGCACAGTAGTCAAAACTGCCACCGGTTTACATCGTTTCATCTTGTCCATGGGATTGAAGCCACCCTCCCCATCGAATGATAAATTCCCATGTTGTGCACCGTCATTGAGATATTACCCGACACTACCCCAATGGAGAAGCGCTTACTGAACTTAGATTCATTGGATGAAGATCGGCGGTCTTCATTAAAGAACAATGAGGTATATAAAAAATGGTCTAAAGCCACCTTTGACCGCCATATCAACATTCGCTCCTTTAATGAAGGAGAACTCGTCCTAGCCTATGATATCGCTCAGGATACTTTTGGCCATGGGAAATTTGAATCATTATGGAATGGACCCTTCATTGTCCAACACTGCCTCACTAAAGGTGCATACATCCTAGCCTCTCCAAAAGGCTACCCCATCAAAGAGCCCATCAATGGGTTGTACTTAAATAATTTTTACACTTGAGCATAGTCATCCTACACTAGGCTTTTTCTTCGTACACATTTGTAGATTTTTTAGTCTTCTTTTTTTGCCTCCACTCCTCGTGTCTGATCCACCATTCATGTTATTGACAGATGTCTCCTCCACCGGCCTACCACATCGATTACGCTGACAGAGCAAGTCGTTGGACACAGAATCTTTCTTCGGTCGCTTGGGCCCTCTACACCCCCTCACATAAACTTCTCCACTCTAGCGGTGTATGTTTGATCTTGGCAACCAACAACCAAGAAGAATATACAACAGTCATTGGCCTCCTCGCTGAGGCCAGTCAATTCCACATTCGTCACCTTAGCATCTTATTAGATTCCCAACTTGTCGTCTTGCAACTCAACAATGTATATTGTGTCCGTGATCCTTGCCTCTTTTGCAAATACCTGCAAGTTAGACTCTTATCTCGCAATTTTGATTCAATTACATTTACACATATTCCACGATAGTTTAACCAAATAGCATATAACATGGATAAACTAGTGTTAGATTGTCATTTATCACATCAAGACATCATCACACATACATAAATCATCAAACGTTTGTAACAACATATAGATTAGACATCATAAAATCATAACAAAATATTATCATGTGTAAATGTCACGAAGATCCCAAACATGTATATATATATATATCAATCAATGTGTCGTCAATTTTTACAAAAAGAGTACACAATGTACGTCGCTCGTAGGCAAGTGAACCCCCCCACCCTTATAGGTACAAAATGGGTGTCACACTACCCTATACAAAATGAGCTCGCAAGCCTATATAAATATGAAAATATACATCATAGCACTCATGGTTCCCCCAGAGCGCCACCACCAGGTCCTCTATCTGTAGGAGGTTCCCCACCAACTTGGGGCCCTCCAAGTCCAGGGGGCAGTCGCCCAGTCATAGATACCCCCACTACAACTGCTTTGTGAATCAGGGTCCGCAACTATGCTGGCAGACCCACACACTGCTCCATGACTCTCTCGTCCTAAATGTGGGACCACATGCCCTCTAGAACACCCTGCAGTACCACCTCCAACTGACATCAGAAATTAGCTAAAACCCCGCCAACCTCTTCCTAAGGTGCATGTGATGGCCCTGCACCTAGATCATCAAGATTGTGCCTCCTACCAGCTCTCACCTCATCTACTGGCCTAAAACTAGCCTCATATTCCGGCGTCTCTCTCCCACACACAATGGTCTCACAGGCCCCTGTTGAATCGGCTCTCCAACCATGTCCGCCTATCAGCCTCATGGCCCCACATCTACACACACAACAAACAAAGATATAATCAGCATCCATCCATACATAAAGATATGTTATACTATCAAAATCACAAAACACAAGTACATCAACATACCTCTCTAGTCCCAATCCTCTCCAGAAGGAAAAACCATATCTGGGTCATGTTGGAAGTCCATCCCACCATATGGGAACCGTAGTATAATCTATGGCATGTGGCACCACACTCGCACCAATGTGGTTGTAAAATAATGGCCACCGTGATGAACCAAAATCGATGTCCACCACATCAGTCACGATTCACATGGCCCTCCAGCCAACAAAAACACTCTAGGGCATAACACAGGCACCCTCTCCAGAAACCATGCCACCAAGATGGATCCAAAGGAAAAATCACCGAAGTTGGTGGTCCGAGACCAGTCAATCTGCCCTACCATCTTGGAATGCAACATCAATCCTAAGGCGAAAAAATCCCCATCCAGCACTCTTTGCATAATCCTCATCTGACCACCACTGATCCGCTAAGTTACTAAGGATCCATATATCCTCACAATCATCGTTGTGATGCATTGATGTAGGAGAACATTAATCACCTCAATGTGGACGACCGAACTTGACATAATGTTCGGCCCCGAATAATAAGTCTGTGTCAAGTCTACCAAGTGTATATCCCCTAGCAACTGGGGATCAACAGGTAGGTCCATTCCTTGAAAAGGGAGCCTCGTCAATAATAAGACATCCTCCATAGCTGAGAATGTCAAATGTTTCCCCTGCACAATGAAGCACTACAAATCAGTGCTCCACATCAAAATCAGATACTGAAGCAGGAACTCTTGCGACTGTATCAGTGGGCATTCGAAGAACTTTATCATCCCACAAGTTGCCAAGAGTCTCTGAATGCACGGATCCTCTCTCACCATCTCCCTAAGGCACTCCTAGTCCCTCTCTCTCCAGTGGATTGGCATGCTGAACTGATCACCTGCATTCACAAAAGAAACACTTGATTAGCAATCATCATTCATCACATAACATCTTCAAACAATACAAGTTTTCCACATCCCTTCATCTTTGCCTCAAATGCACGGTTGTCACTCACACAAACGTGCACATATGTGTGTATGTTCTTCTCATAGCTATGCATTATTGTGCAGATGTTGGAGAAACATATGCGCATCTGTCACACCCACAAGTGCACATTCATGCACACCTATTTTCTACACAGCTTCGTACTGATACGCAGTTGTCTGAAACATAGTTGTGCATAATGCGTAGTTGTAATTTAAACAGGTGCGCATCCAATGCGCCCCTATTTTTCCCACCCACGTGCCCTCATGTGCAACTATATCCATCACATCCATGCATCATGCATAGGAGAGGAAATTATACCCATGCATCTCAATGTGGGTATCCTTCCTTCTCCCACTCACTGGTGGTACCACCCCTACAAAAACCCCTAGTACGGCCATCCGTATGACCCTACTCAGAAATTAGAACCTATCTACTATGCAAGAGGATGAGACCACTGACCTGGCTCTCGCCACTCCTGGATCAGTTGGCTTGAACTCCCGTAATATCAAAATCTCCTCTAAATCCACTTGTCAACTCACTATGGTAGCAGGAACAAATGGGGTGGCATTGTGGGCCCCACAGCCATATATAGTCCCTTTTCCAAACTTCAACACTCAGTTACAGGAGCTTAGAGTCTCTGTTTTTTTATCTATCTTCATCCATGGGATCAGGGTCCCTCCGCCTACACAGTCACATTACCCAAGTTAACATCCACACTCGGCCCCTGAGGGAGCATTGTTTCTCACATCACGCCCGGGTACGCATGCTCATGTTCAAAATTATCAAATAATTGTTATATGATCTTTATCTTCAAGATATTTTTCACGTCGGGTATTCATTTTTCATATGTGTAGGTACTTGGTCATCCCAGCGCGGCATGACCCCTTCAGGTATATGATCGTCACTGGCATGTAATCATTCCCTCTGAATATCAATTGCATCTCCCAGTCATATCCTCTAACATTTTCCTTTGGGGTCCCGACATTCGGCTCTGTAGCACTATCACCTCTGCTGCATTTTTGTATTGTCACCCGGTAGCACTCTCCCCCACATGAGTTGTCCCATTCATAGTCCCCTTTGTCACTTTGACACTCATGCTTCTTTCACCCCCTAGGGATGGGAGTCCCGATAGTCTTACGCATTTTCAAGCATTAGCCACATACTTCTTCTCATCATCTTGTTATATTTCCCATTGGACTCCCAGGTTACCTCATCATGGTTCTATTTTGACTACGCCTTCGCAGTATCATTAACCCTCCATTTCATCCACAATTAGTTTGACCATCTACAAATTTTCTTCCATTCATTTCCCTCATATAGAAACCCACCAATGGGGGCCCCACCCTTCACCAGATCTTCATGCAACTTGTGCCCTCATTGCCCAATCCATCTTACATTGGGACACCCTTTTTTGTATCTATACACTCATCCGACATTATTCTTTATTCACTTAGAAATTGTACAAAGCCTTTGTTTCCAAAATTTTCTTAGCTTTTTGTTGTCACCCTTGATGTCCTCCTTTATTTTCCAGCAAAGCAACCCATGTCACCCTTGGTTGGGGCATTGACTATCCTTTATCCATATTGACATCATCCATAAACCCTAAGTATCCCACCTTCCATGTACCCCTGATCTATGAGTTTGTCTACCTTGTCATGCCTCTAGCACAATTTAACCTCATGTCTAGTCGCCCCCCTGACGCTAGATACAATTTCATAGGTTGTTTCCAATCATCCCTCACATATATCCCCAACCAAGGGAAGTCTTGAGTCTCGCCACATCTTGACTTCATTCATGTTCCTTATTAGTTCTTGATCTTATCCAATGGATTTCATGAAGCCCTTTTGCTTCTTGGAGTCACGCCTCCCTCTCTATTGACACCATCATAGTTTCCAGAAGGGAGACAATATCTTGACTCTCATTACCTTTACAATGACGAGTCTCAGATGACACAAAGAGAACCATCATTTCTCTATGTTGTCATTTACCCCCATAACATTTGACTTTAACACAATCTCATGTTACGGTGGGTCTTACTATGCAACTATTGCAGTTGTTTCATACCATCCAAAGACCTATGAATATGGTTAGGCCATCAATGCCTACGAATCATCGACACTTCTTCTAGGTGTCCTTGCTTCTTTTCTGAGTATGTTCACCATCAGAATTTCCATCTACTATTATCAAACCGCCCCATAGGGTTCTGCAATTATCTACATCAACATACAACTTCAGTTATTGTCTTACATTTTTGAGTTACATGACACGAGCATGGGACATGCCCACCTCGTTTGTATACAAGCCTTTGTTTTCCTACCTAGAGCAAGGTTCAGTCCCATAGTTTCCCCTCTCCCTCTGACAGATTGCTCTTGCAGTTCCTCTCAACACTCTTTCTTACAATGGTACTCTCAGTAGAAGAAACGTTGATGTATTTCAGCTATACGTATGCTCCTAACATCACATATTAGGGGGCATATGTGATCACTAAAATGTCATCCGCAACATTGCATGCAAATGGTTACAGGAATACAGCATCCCCAAAACACCTATTAGTTCACCTACAGCACCAAAAGTGCATTTCCAAGGGGAAAAAATATACAACTAGTTAAAAAATTGACATGCGCTGAAACACTAAAGGAAGCGCGCACACAGTGTGCGGGCCAAAAAATCATGTAAAGCGCACAATGTGCCACATGCACAACTGTGTACGAGAAAAGATGCGCACTCCTGTGAATGGTGCATTTTAGGTTCTTGTCGGCCCCCCACCCACTTCTGGACTAGATCCCAACTTGATTTGACCCCCAAATATGAGCTAATCTGAATGGGGAGTTGGTCAAAGACCTAAGGGTGCCCTAAAGGGACCCTTGTCCACACTAAGAACCGGTTGAGTATTGCCTGAAATACATGCTATAAAAGGAGGCCATGGGTGCACTAAGAACTTAAGAATCTCATAGTATTGTTATGTTGCCTCTATCCTCCCTCAAGGAACCTCTTTTCTTCTTGAAGCATTGTAGCAACATCTCAATAGGTTATTCACCTCACCTCTTGAGGGAATAATCTTGGATTTCTTCACCATTTTCTTTCTAGTTTATCATTGAAAGAAGAGATCTCACATAGAGGACTCAAGAGCCCTCCCAAGGAGGAAAAATGGAATCCATAAGTCCTCCTTTCTCTACGGTGTTTGCCCACTAATATAGTTATCCATTGGTGGCATTATTATTTATTATTTGGCTGATTGATTTTGGTTCAAAGTTTCTTATGCATTTTAGTTTCATTTCCTTAGTTATTTTCTTAGTTGTTTCTAGCTTATTTGTTTGTTTGTTTCATTTGTTTGGATTGATTAATTCATACACTAACCTCTGTCCTCTCTAGCAGGCCCAACTAGACTTGCAAGTGCCCTTCCTTTTCTCATTCAAGCGATGAAAAGGACACAACAAATACATTTGTTAAAGTATCCATAACTTCATGTTCAAACCTCAAAATTGAGAATGGAAGCAGGCATTGGAAAGGTATTGAATAGTAGAAGATAATTGTTCACCTAGAAATTGGATCTGAACAGACAATTTCTCAGGAAATCGGCAAAAAATAAGTCTGATATATTAATGAATCAGAATGGTTCATGTTTTCATGAAATTATTAAGAACAGTTAGCCTGAGAAAGTTTTGTTGGCTGCACATTTTGCATAATTAACAATAGATTGATCAGATCAGATCAGCATAGAGTGCAGAGAGATGTATGATACACAGGTAGTCTACAGTTAAGAAGATGAAATCATAGGGATAAATGTCCAATTGGGTATGGAAAGAACCAACTCCAGTGGACATGGAGGAGAAAAGTAGGAAGACATAAATCTGGTTGAGACCATCAGTAAGTTGCAGATAGATGTCTAGATCCACAAGGTTGATAATGAAAGTCTTATGAAGGCCAAGGAACAAAAAGTAGACTTCAATATGAAGTTAATGAAAATCCTAGACATAATTGAAAATAATTTGGATAAGGAGAGTGGCTCCAGCAAACCAGGAAGCTACAAGACCGTTTAGGAAAAAGGAACATCAAGGAGTGGTAGCAGACATCACCATCACTCTCAAAGGAAATCCAAAAGGAGAGCACATAGAAGCTCAAGTCCATCCTCTTCCAAGAAGCATAAGAGTTCTGGGGTTGATGAATTGAAAGGAGAAATGAACAAAATCAAGCCTCCTTCTTTTGATGGTGAACACAAGAAGGATGAAGATGTTGAGACATGGTTGCTAGGCATGAGGAAGTACTTCCAATTACATAACTATTCTTCTGATGCAAAAGGAAGAATTGTTATTTATCAACTGAAAGGAAAGGCATCCATGTGGTTGGATCAGCTTTTGCAAGTGCAGCACATCAGAGAGAAAAATGTTACTTGGAAGGAATTCAAGAAGCATTTTGAGAAGAAATGCTTAACCAAGAGGTATTATGAAAAAAAGATGAAAGAGTTCTTTGAACTCAAACTAGGCAACATGACCATTGATGAGTATGAAAGGATATTTTTAGAAATGTTGAAGTGTGTCTCCTTCATCAAAGATGAAACAATGAAGATAAAAATATACTTGAGTAGGCTACCATCTTTCATCAGTGATAAAATTCATTATGATGATCCCAAAAATTTGGAGGAAACCATAAGGAGGGCCAAGTGCTTATATGATCGTCATAAGGTAAATCCTACTTTCCAAAGAGCTTGAGAAGACAAGAAGAAATTCAATATGGAGTAGAGGAAGAAGGGGAACAAGCCATCCTTCTTTAGAAATAGTTCTCAGGGACAGCAAACCCCTAGAGAACCTAGAGTGACTGAGACAAGTGGAAAAGGCCAAGGCAAACACCCATTCAATGTTGGGGTTGTAAAGGAGATCATTTATATAGAGATTGTCCACACAAAAGTGATAAAGTGAGATTTTTCCACAATGTTCATCAAGATGAAATAGTGGAGGACATGGGAAGAAGTGTTCCACGGATCTATGCAACCTTGGACAACAAGCAAGGAAAATTTCAATCACACATGATTGAAGTAGAAGGTATGATCAATAACCATGCCTTTACTATTTTAATAGATTCAGNTGCAAGTGCAGCACATCAGAGAGAAAAATGTTACTTGGAAGGAATTCAAGAAGCATTTTGAGAAGAAATGCTTAACCAAGAGGTATTATGAAAAAAAGATGAAAGAGTTCTTTGAACTCAAACTAGGCAACATGACCATTGATGAGTATGAAAGGATATTTTTAGAAATGTTGAAGTGTGTCTCCTTCATCAAAGATGAAACAATGAAGATAAAAATATACTTGAGTAGGCTACCATCTTTCATCAGTGATAAAATTCATTATGATGATCCCAAAAATTTGGAGGAAACCATAAGGAGGGCCAAGTGCTTATATGATCGTCATAAGGTAAATCCTACTTTCCAAAGAGCTTGAGAAGACAAGAAGAAATTCAATATGGAGTAGAGGAAGAAGGGGAACAAGCCATCCTTCTTTAGAAATAGTTCTCAGGGACAGCAAACCCCTAGAGAACCTAGAGTGACTGAGACAAGTGGAAAAGGCCAAGGCAAACACCCATTCAATGTTGGGGTTGTAAAGGAGATCATTTATATAGAGATTGTCCACACAAAAGTGATAAAGTGAGATTTTTCCACAATGTTCATCAAGATGAAATAGTGGAGGACATGGGAAGAAGTGTTCCACGGATCTATGCAACCTTGGACAACAAGCAAGGAAAATTTCAATCACACATGATTGAAGTAGAAGGTATGATCAATAACCATGCCTTTACTATTTTAATAGATTCAGAATCTAGTCATATCTATATAGATCCTAAGGTAGTGGAAATATTTCATTTTCCAAGAATCAAGCATGGAAAATATAGGTTGGTGCAGTTGGCTATAGGAGCCAAGAGAAAATTTGTTGAGTTGGTTAAATCATGTCCAGTGGACATGAATGGGCTAAGTACCAAGGAATATTTGAACATCCTACCCTTGGGTTCCTATGATTTTCTAATTGGTATGTATTGTTTGGACCAACACCATGATGTCTTAGACTGTCATAACAAGGTATTTACTTGTCTGGACGAGGAAGGGAACCAAATAACAATCCAAGGAATTCCTAGGGCAGTTACTGTCCAAGAGATCTCAGCAATGCAGCTGAAGAAGTGAAACATAAAGGGCTTCCAAATATTTGCAACTCATATGGAGGAAGCACCTAAGGATAAGGTGTCAAATATTGAGGATCATGCGGTCCTGCAAGAATTTGAATATGTGTTTAAGGAGATACCAGGACTACTCCCAAAGAGAGATATTGTTTTCTCTATAAATTTGATGCCTGGAGCAACTCTAGTATCAAAGACTCCCTACAAAATGAGTACACCAGAGATGAAGGAGTTGTGAATGCAACTTAGAGAGCTTCTGAAGAAGGGTTATATACGCCCAAGTGTGTCACCTTGGGGTGCCCCATTTTTATTTGTGAAGAAGAAAGATGGGACATTGAGGTTATGTATCGACTTTAGACGATTGAAAAAAGTGACTATAAAGAACATGTATCCTTTTTCAAGTATCGATGATCTCTTTGATGAGTTAAAGGATGCAAGGATATTCTCAAAGATTGATCTTAGGTCAGGATATCATCAAGTAAGGATCAAAGACGAAGATATCAACAAGATTACCTTTAGAACAAGGTACAGTCATTATGAGTTCACAGTGGTGCCATTTGGGTTATCAAATGCACCAGTTGTTTTCATGTTCTTAATGAATGGTGTTTTCTGGGAATACTTAGACAAGTTTTTCATTGTCTTTTTGGATGACATCCTTGTATATTCCAAGTTGGAATAAGGACATGAGCATCACTTGAGGATGGTTCTACATGTGTTAAGAGAGAACCATTTGTATGCCAAACTGAGCAAGTGCTCATTTTATCAAAACTGAATTCATTATTTGTGGCATATCATATCCGAAGAAGGGATAGCAGTGAACCTTGAAAAGATTGAGTCCATTAAAGGGTGGTCAACACAGAATATGACTGAAGTCAGATCCTTCATGGGTCTAGAATGGGTCAAGAGCCAATACTATTGTCCAGGCATGAAGAAGTAGATTATTGAGTACATTGCTAAATGTTTGGAGTGTCAAAAGGTAAAGGTTGAGCATAGACACCCAACTGGGTTTCTGCAGCCATTGCCCATTCCTGAGTGGAAGTGGGAAGTGGTGACAATGGATTTCATCACCAAATTTCCCAGAACAAGGAAGAAGCATGATGCTATCATGGTGGTGGTGGAAAAGATTACTAAAGCTTCCCATTTCATTCCAATGAAGGTTACTCACAAAGCAACCAATGTTTTTGATATTTATATGAGGTAAGTAGCATGCTTGCTTGGAATTCCCAAGACAATTGTGTCTGACAAAGGCCCAAAGTTTACCTCAAAGTTCTGGAGGGGATTATTCAAAGGGTTCGGAACAAATCTAAACTTCAGCACGGCTTATCATCCTGATTCTGATGGGAAAACAGAAAGGGTGAACCAAGTTATAGAGTATATGTTAAGAATGTATGTGATGGAAAAACCATCAAAGTGGGAGGATTATCTACACTTGGTAGAATTTTCCTACAACAATGGGTATCGAGCATCACTGAAGATGATCCCATTTGAATAAATTTATGGAATAAAGTACAACACACCAATAAGCAAGGACAACCCATCAGATAGATTAGTAGTTGGGTCAGAGTTGCTTAGGGAAATGGAAGAACAAATGTTGAAGATAAAACAGAATTTAAAGGTTGCCCAAGACAGGCAGAAGGGCAGAACGCACAGAGAATTTAAAGTGGGTGATTATGTTTTATTGAAGGTGAAAGCCAACAGAAGTTCCCTAAAGTCGGTAAATTGTTCCAAGTTGGCATCCAGGTATTGTTGGGATGGATCGAGGAAGAGATAAATAGAGGGAGGATGCTAGAGTGATAAGGGAAAGAGGTGGAGAGAGAGAGATGTGGAGGAGGAGTGATGGAGGCATCGATGGAGAGAGAGAGACACACAGAGAGAGAGAGGTGTATAGAGAAATAAAGGGATGGAG
>SNQJ01S0057924.1:36970-70136 GCA_010110895.2 Picea sitchensis | reverse complement strand
AAGGAAGTGTTATACCACCATTATGCCAAGGGTAACCATTTGAACCATTGTGTTTGTTTATCAGAGACAAAGCAACGAAGGTAGCCTTCCAGACATTTGTTCACTATCTCAGTTTTTCCATCAGATTGAGGATGATACGATGAGCTATGAGCCAATTAAGTACCCAAACAAGAAAATAATTTTTTCCAAAAATGTCCAGTGAAGATGGGATCTCTGATCAAAATTGGATGTGCCAAGTGGAATTTACGGTAACTTCCCCACAACTTGCCAATTTTTGGCCTTTCCAGGAGATCTCAATTGTATAGCGTACCCCGCACAAAATAATTAATATAAAATTATGAAACTCGTACCAAAAGTACTACAGACTGTCTATGATCCAATGAAACCAGTCCCACTCAATTTGGATACTCTAGGAAGAAGTTGTGATTGTTTTAGTTGGAACACCTTCTTAAGACTAGTCAATAGGACTAGTCAGATACCCTATCGTACACAAGGTGTATCTACAAATTTAAGATGACCCAAAAGATGAACTTTTTACCACAAATACCTTACTAATTTTTGTGAATAGCCTCTATATTTCAGGGTCTGAAACGTTACAAAAAATGTTTTATATCGAAAATTCCACAATGACTCAATTCAGGATGATTCCCGAACCCTATCTTGTATAGGTTGTATCTCTGAAAGTATAAGCCCTCAGGAGATGAAATTTGAACCCAACGTACCTTGATCCGTCTACTAAATATCCTCCTAGTTGTTCCTTCTGAAATGTTGTAAAAAAAGAGTTATAGCGAAAATTCCAAGTTGTCTCAGATGTAGCAACGAAACCCCAAGACCTTGAGCTCTGATACCATATGTTAAGAATCAAATATCAATATAGCATAGAAAAAGTACTCAACACCTTGAAAAAGAGATAATTTCAGATAATAAGCCTCTTCGAGGGGGCAACCTCCTTTTATCCCACTTAAATGTTCAAGTACAAGATGATTCAAAATGAAAATATTTCTTTGGTATATATAGGAGACTAGGAGGTATAATTACAACTAATGGCCTAAAGACGACATAAATAAAATAACATTACTAATATAATATGCCCCAATTAAGGGGTAATGAGCCAATATTAGGGCTTAACAAAGTCTTTCATGTAACCTTCTACTAGTATATCAAATCACTCATTCAGGTGAAGGTAAAGCCATATATTTTTCACCTCACCAAGTTGTAATCAAGGATCTCAAATATCCTCATCATGTTCTTGCAACTAGAATTTTTGATGATATTACCAGGTTGTACAATTTTGCCAACATTGGGTCATCATCTTTTCCATCAGTTTTTGTTGCTCATAGCGATGACTTGAGCAAACTTTGTCATGAGTGGGTTTGGTCATATAAACTATCGCTCATTAAAACAACTATATAATCAACAGATGGTGACTGGTCTTCCTCTTGTTTCATGCAGAGATGGTGTTTGTGTTGGTTGTGTTCTCGGAAAACATCATTGAGACAGTTTTGAAAATTGTGCCTCTTGGCATGCCTCGGGCCCATTGTAGCTTGTTCACAGTGACTTTTGTTGTCCACTTTATTCTCCTTCTTTTTATGGGTGCAATTATTTCTTAACTTTCATTGATGAATTTTCCAAATGTACTTGGGTTTAATTATTAAAACTTAAGAACAAAGTTTTTGACAAGTTAAATCCTATAAGGCCATTGTAGAAAAGAAATTTGGACATTAAATTCAAATGTTAAGAACAAATAATGGAGGCAAATATGTGAACAATAATTTTACAAATTATTTCACTACATAGGGCATCCAAATGCAACACATTGTTCCATATACACCACAACAAAATGTTGTTGCTGGGAGAAAGAACCACACATTAAAAGAAATGGCTATTTGTATGATCCAATCTAAGGGATTAAGTCTAAAGTATTGGGTGGAAGTCATCAACTATGCAAATTACATAGTAAATCACACTCCCACAAAGGCTCTTAAAAATATAACACCGGAAGAATCATGGACTAAAATTAAACTTGATGTAAGTCAATTTGATGTATTTGGTAGTATAGCATGGGCTCACACTCCAAATGATAAAAAGAAAGAATTTCAACCTAAAAGTGAAAAGTGTATATTTGTTGGTTATTTTGAATATTTTAAAGGTTGCAAACTTCTTCAACCACATTGTAATGAAATTATTATTAGAAGAGATGTTAAATTTGATGAAAATCTCTTGGAATGTGAGCCTAATTTGGTGACTATGCCTTCTTTGGCTTGCGATCCATCTTCAACGTTTATTCCTTCTTATGTTCCTATTATGGTTTCTTCTTCATACGATGACAGTGAGGATGAAAATCCACCTCCGCCTTCTCACCTTCCTCCAGATGAGTCCATTGAACTTGAACTAGCACCAACGCCATCGCTTCCTAGATGGGTTCGTTCAACATGAGAAGATTTTGGTGATATTGTCGGTGATCCTTTATATCAATATCAGACACATTCACCGTTCCGGTGAGCCTCTTCTCTTTTGACTCAAGTTTCAGAGACTCATCATCCAGATACATTTGCATAAGCTTCAAGTCATCCAAATTGGGATACAAAAATGAATGAAGAGTATCGTTCTTTAATGGAAAACAATACTTTGGATCTTGTACCTCTTTCAAAAGGAAGAAAACTTGTCAGATGTAAATGGGTCTACAAAACTAAGTATGCATCATATGGAAGTGTTGAAAGACACAAGGCTCAGTTAATTTCCAATGGATTTTCCCAAGTTGCAGGAATTGACTATAATCAAAACTTTTCCCCTATAGACAAAATGAATTCCATTTTCCTTGTTCTTACCCTTGTTTCCTCACATAAATGGGAGGTCCATTAGATGGATGTTAAATCTGCCTTCTTGCATGGGGATTTCCAAGAAGAAATCTACATGGAGCAACCTTCTGGCTATGTCCATAATGACTCTAGCCTTGTTTTTTGTCTTAAGAAATATATTTATGGTCTTAAGATAACTCCCAAAGATTGGTATGCCAAAATGGAAAGGTTTCTTATTGAAACTGGATTTTCTAGATGTCATTTTGATCCTAACGTCTATACCAAGAAAGTAGGAATTCATCTCATAATCCTTGTTATTTATGTTGATGACCTTATCCTTACTGGTAGTGACTCAAAACTTTTAAACCATGTGAAAACCATCCTTAAGAAGAAATTTGAAATGACAGACTTAGGATTTTTGCACTATTTCCTTGGCCTCCAAGCTTTGCAAACCAATGAAGGAATTTTCATTTCCCAATCTAAGTATGCTTGTGACCTTATTCGTTTATTCCACGGGGAAGATTGTAAACCAACCCCTTCTCCCTTCCAGTCTGGAGTCAAGCTTTCTTCCACCTATACTTCTCTCGAAGTTGATGCCACTTTGTCTCATTAGTTAGTTGGTAGCCTCTTATACTTGACTCATACCCATCCTTATATTTCCTTTTTTGTTGGTCTTATTGACCAGTATATGAAAACACCCCATGAAAGCCATTAGAAAAAAGATAAAATGATACTTCGGTATGTCTGGGGTACAATTCAATTCGAGATACATTACAGTTCATGGGGGACTCCTTTATTGGTTGGTTTCACTGATTCAGATTGGACCGACGACCCTGATGATCAGAAGTCTACTATAGGTTATGTTTTCATCCTTGGTTCAAGACCTGTCACTTGGGCCTGTAAGAAACAACATGCTATTGCACTTTATTCAGAAGAAGCAGAGTACCAAGCAGTAGTAAATGCAAGTCAAGAAGCCTTATGGCTTCGAAATATCCTTTCAGAGTTTGGGTTCCAGCAACAACATTTGACTATCCTTTGGTGCAACAATCAAAGTGCCATCAAGCTCGCCAAATACCTAGTTCAACATCAACACAACAAACACGTTTATATACACATGCACTTCATCATAAAGCTCATACATGATCGAGTTATTGAAGTGCTATTTTTCCCTACAGAAGATCAAGTTGTAGACATTTTCAGAAAGTATCTTACAGAAGCAAAGTTTTCCAAACTTCGATCTATGTTAGGAGTTCAAGAAGTTGTCATTAAGGGGGGATAGGATCTAATGCCTCCTTCCTTCTCTTATTGTGTCACTTTTGTAAATCATTCAATCCTATCCCAAGTTGTTCTTAAAGGGTGATGTTAGGATATTTAGACAATTAGGAGTTAGCTAAGATCTACTTGGTCTAATGTGTTGTTAGGTAAAATTTTGTTTCTTATTGTTTTTCTTTAGTATGCATTAGTATGCATTTGTAGTTAGTAAATCCTATGGTCACAATATGTTCTTGACATAGAGTGATATGACGGTTCATATTCTCCTCAATCTTAACAACTACATTGATCCATGGTTTAACACCCGATTGTTCCATGATCTTTATTTAAATAGCATGGAGGGTCATTTGTCAATGATCTATCATGATAAAATATCTTGTAAAATATCTTTGCAGTATTTTTCTTTTGAATTAATAAATTGCTCCAAATGGTCGTGTTGGCTGGGGGTGTGGATGTTTTCCCATGGGGGTTTTACCACGTCAAAATATCAGTGTGTTGATATTTGATCTGGTTGTGTGAGTGGGTACTACAAGTGTTCATCCTCTGTTGGAATACATGTGTTGTTGAACATATGAAAGAAAAGATTTATATATATCATCTTCAAGGGAAATATTCCATGTGATGGGACTAGTTGAAGCAAATCAAGCGCATCGATGAGAAGAGAATTATTGAAATCATTTCAATAAATACTTCCAACAACAATACTTGTCAGAGCACTATTATGACAAGAAAATGCAATAATTCTTTAAGATTAAATTAGGAAACATGATCATGGAAAAGTATGAAAAGAAATTCTTAGAGATTCTAAGGTATGTGGATTCATTGGGAATGAGAAGGTTAAAATTTAGATATTTATAAGTGGAATACCATCATTCTACAAGGAAAAAATTCAGTTTGATGAGTCCAAGAATTTGGAAGAAGCCATGAGAAAATCTAAGTATTTGTATGAGAAAAGTAAGGCAAGGTCAACTTTTCAAAAAGCTTGGGATGACAAAAAGAAAGGAAAGATGGATCGAAGGAAGAAATGATTCAAGCCACCTTTCTTTAGGGAAAATTCATGGTCATATATGCAATATAAACAAGCACAAAATGAGCCCAATATGACAAATTCCCTTGGGAAACAGATGTGACAACAACCCATAAATTGTTGGGGATGTGAAGGGAGATACCACATGTATAAAAAAATTCCTCATAAAGGAGATAGGATGAGGACTTTGCATAACCTTGAGCAAGCTAATACAATGGAAAACATGGGCAGGAGTGTGCCAATGATTTATGTAGCCTTGGACAATAGACATGCATATTATCAATCTGGTATGATTGAGTTGGAAAGTAAGATTAATAATCAACCCATAGTTATTTTGATTGATTCTAGATCTAGTCATAACTATATAGATCCCAATATGGTTGATATATTTAAATTAAAGATGTGTAAGCATGAGAAGTATTGGTTGGTTCTACTAGCCACTAGAACCAAGAGAAGAATCAATGAATTGGTTAGGGATTTCCCAATGAACATGAATGGAGTCAGCACTAAGGATGATTTGAACATCATACTGCTTGGGTCCTATGATTGTTTGATTGGTATGGATTGGTTGGAAAAGCATCATTTTATCCTAGATTTATACAACAAGGATTTCACATGTCTTGATGAGGAATAAAATTCAAGGATAGTTCAAGGTATTCAAAGGCCTATATCTATTATAGATATTTCAACATTGCAGTTGAAAGTTTTAGAAAGGGGTGCCAAATATATGCAACCCATATGGAAGATCTAACCAAGGATAAGGAGCCAAACATTGAAGACTATTTTATTTTGGAGTATGAAGACATGTTTGAGTAAATGCCAAGATTTCCACCCAAGAGAAACATTGACTTCTCTATTGATTTTATGCCTGGAGCTTCCCTAGTGTCCAAAAATCCCTATAAAATGAGCACCCCATAATTGAAAGAGTTCCAGATGCAACTATAATATTTTTTGAAGAAAGGGTATATAGACCCAATTGTTTCTCCTTGTGGTGCCTTAGTTCCTTTTATGAAGAAAAAGGATGGAACTCCGAGGTTGTGTATTGAATTGAGAGAATTGAACAAGGTTACTATAAAGAAAAAGTATCATTTGCCAAGCATTGATGGTATTTTTTATCTTTTGAAGGGAGAAAATATGTTTTCCAAGATTGACTTAAGATCGGGTTATCATCAAGTAAGAATAAAAGAATGATATACTAGCAAGACAACCTTTCAGAAAAGGTATGGTCATTATGGGTTTGTGGTGGATCCATTTTGGTTGAAAAATGCACCTCCTATTTTTATGTTTATAATGAATGGATTGTTCAAAGATTACATGGACAAATTTTGTATTGTCTTCTTGGATGATATTTTTATCTACTCAAAGATAGAGGAGAACCATGAGTATAATTTGAGGATGGTGCTACAAGTATTGAGAGAACACATTATCAAAAGTAGATCCATTATTTGCACCACTTATCTCATAGGAAGGCATAGCAGTGGATCCTGAAAAGATTAAAGCAATCACAAGTTGGCTAGCACCAAAAAATATTTCAAAGGTTAGATCATTTATGGGTCTAGGTGGTTATTACAGGAGATTCATTGCAAGTTTCTCCAAGATTTCACATCCAATTACTTCATTACAAAAGAAAGGAATAAAATTTGAGTGAACTACCATGCATGAAGAGAGATTTCAGCACTTGAAGGAATTATTAACCAATGCATTGTTTTAAATATTGCGCATCCAAATGAGGATTTTGTTGTGTGCACAGATGCATGCAAAGAAGGACTTGGTGGAGTCCTTACCCAAAATGGGCATGCAATTTTATATGAGTCAAGAAAGTTGAAGGAGCATGAGAGGAACTATGCCACACATGACTTGGAGTTGGCAACAATTGTTCATGCACTAAAAATGTGGATACATTATCTCATGGGCATAAAAATTGAGTTGAGGAAAAAACATAGTGGTCTAAAATATTTGTTTGGATAACCAACATTGAATGTTAGAAAAAAATGATGGATGGAATTTCTCGACAAATATGACTTTGACATCAAGAACATTAAGGGGAAAGAGAATAAAGTGCAGAAGGGTGCATGAAATGCATGATATAGTCATTATTGTGTACAACTCATATTTGAAAAGCAGAATTTTAGAAGCTATAACAATAGACCAACATTATGCACAAGTTAAATCAAGTTTACAATGAGATAATGTACAACATAAATATAAATATTATGATATGGAAGATGATGAAATTGTCTTGTAAAGGAATAGAGTTTATGTTCCTAATTATCAAGAGTTGAGAAGTTTAGTTTTAAAAGAGATGCACAATGTGTCATACCCTGGACATTTAGGGTATTAAAAAATAATTGTGGTTGTAAGAGGAAAACACTTTTTTCCTGATATGAAGAAAAATGTAGCTGATTTTATTGTTATATGCATGGAATTCCAAAAGGAAAAGGTTTAGCAAAAACATCCAGTGGGATTGCTACAGCCATAACCCATTTTAGACTCGTGGAAATGAGAAATTGTTACCATATATTTCATTACTAAGTTTCCCATAACAACAAAGCAACATAATTTTATCATGGTAGTGGTGGAAAATCTTGTGAGGACCACACATTTTATACCAGTCAAGATGACTCACAAGGAAACCAACATTGCAGAAATTTATATGAAGGAAATTTACATGTTACATGGTGTGCCTAAGGAAATTATATTTGACAGAGATACAAAGTTCACTTCCAATTTTTGGAAAGGTTTGTTCAAAGAATTTGGGACAAATCTTAATTTCACCACAATGTATCATCCCAGATCAGATGGGAAGACAGAGAGGACAAGACAAATAATTGAAAATATGTTAAGAATGTATGTAATGGGTAAACCTTCCAAGTGAGAAGACTATCTTCATTTGGTTGAGTTTTCTTATAAAAATGGGTATCAGGCATCACTAAAGATGAGCCCATTTGAAGCCTTATATGGAATAAAATACAACACAATAATAAGCTAGGATAACCCAACAAATAGAGTAGTTATTGAGTTAGAATTTCTAAGAGAAATGGAAGAATAGATGATAAATACAAAGAAGAATTGAAAGACTTCATGGGATAGGAAGAAGATCTACGCAAACAAGAAAAGAGCACACAAGGAATTTAGAGTGGGTGAGCATGTGTTTTTCAAAGTAAAGTAAAAAAGGATCTGAGTGAAATTAAGAAGTTGCCAAAAGTTGAAAATGATATATTGTGGGCCATTTGGAATCCTACAAAGGATAGGCCTTGTTGCATACATGCTTGCATTTCCTGCATCCATCAGAGTTCATAATGTGTTTCATGTGTATTTATTAAAGAAGTATGTGCCTAATACTAACCACGTGATTGATTGAATTGCGATCCAGGTGGAGCATGAAGGGGACTTTCAGGTGGAGTCGGTATGCATCTTGGAACGAAAATTAAAAGTGCTAAGGAACTGAGCCATTAGCCTGGTAAAGGTCCAATGGACCTACTACAATCCTAAAGACACCACTTAGGAGAACAAGGAGTCCATGCAGGAAGAGTTCCCACATCTTCTTTCATATTCTGAGGGAATCTAAATGTACATTTGTACATATGTGAATAGAGACTCCATTTTGGTGCAGTTGGAGTTGTTGGAGCCACAAATTTAAGACTTATTGTCTGGCCTATGCTATATCCCTAGAATGAAAGTGGGATATCCTGAGGAATTGTGGTGTAGAGAAGGGGGTACAATTCCTTGGGTTGTGAAGACTAAGTCGAATGAGAGATTGTTGGTCGAAATTTCTGCAAGAGTCATTAAATTGTGAAAGTATCAAGTATTGTGATGTAATATTTTGTATGTATGTACATGTACACCTATATGGTGATGTGCACTAAGAACATTGAAAATTATAGGGGGAGGGGATTGATACACCTTGGTTTTGATCCCCAATGTAGCATTGCATATTTGTAAATATTATGAATTGTTGGGGGCAAGCAATGTAATATATAAGCATTGTACCTTGAAAAAAAATAAAATGAAATACATTGTTGGTTGTAGACGGGTAAGGACTAGATTAATGGAGGAATATGATTCCACAAGAGAGGGGACTTAATGGGGGTTTTGAGGGGTTTCCATGTGTATTAACTCTTAAGACATATTCATTAATCAATTTTTCATTTATCCATTTATCCCTATGACTTGTTAAACACTCAATCATTGAATTTGTAACATCCCAAATTCGTAGATCTGGATATTAACTCTCTACTGACCATGTATGACGCATATATGGTACTCTTTGGGTGGTTGAATGGGTTATTTATGTTTCTAACTGCTTTTGTTAACTTGAATTTAATATGAGTGGTGATTTTGCATGTGGTTTCAAGTGGAACAACTTGTTTAAGATATATTGAATAGTCAAGCAATTACAATAATGACATGCATGTACAAAACTTCGCACACAGAATGCATGCATGTAAAAATAACCAAACCAATCTTCAGTCAGACCTTAAAATGACTATATATATACTCGAATACTAGTAAAATCATGGAACAATACCTAGAACTAACATGCATCACAAGATCATTGACATGCAATCCTGATCTGTGACATGCATGGGTTTACTACTGCATGTGACACTGGATCTTCTCCCAGAAGATGAATCTAATGCATGCATGAGAAAGAATCCTCTGAATATGATGAGATATGTCCCAATGAAGTCACCTTATTCCATAGAATACTCGCCCAAGATGGATCTAATTCTATTAGGCTCCTGGATCTCTCTATCACTTCCATAAGTAATGTGTCCAACTATTGGGAATTCCCTCACACTTGCTAACAATGAAAGAGTATCCCAAGTAGAATCCATCGTAATAATCTGATTGAACCTATATCGAATGGATCACCCTGCCTCCCTCTCCAATGGTTCGGAAGGAATGTGGCTCTCTAGCCGTCTAGATGAGTAGACCTGAGAATATTTGATCTCTCTTATGTTTGTCAAACCCGTTGCAACTCCAGTGACTAAATGTGACGCCTTGATGGCTAGAAGGATTGGGAAAATGTGTTGGATGGCTCAAATGAAGTTCCTTCCCTTGATATCAAATGGGCTATGAGGGTTTAGTTTCTCTAGGCCTCCTCAAGAAGAGAAACCCATTATACCTCTTATGTCTCCTATAGAAATCACGTTGGAATCTGATTGTTGAAGCTGGATCTCTGATCTCCACGCTCAATATGATTGTAGATCTATAATGAAATAAATAGAAAACCTATGTGGTCTCAAAAACTAGCTAGGGTGTGTCTCTCAACACCAAATCCAATCCCTTGGTGTCTTCCTCCTGGAATCCACAAGTATCCTCAAATTCTCCTGAATCTGGGGTTCTCCTCAGAGCTCTGGTTTCAATTCTCAAATCATCAATAATGAGCCATTAGGTTGTTTTTCCTCTCCTTATATCCACTAAAACCCTAATTCTTCATTCAATTTTCACTTAAGCGCTTTTTCCTAAGTTTTCTGATTTAATATTCACTTAATCACTTAGTTACCTTTTTCCACTTAGTCACTTAATTTCACTTTCAAATTATAACATTTCCCTATTGAAATGACATCAAATGAACATGTTCCCTTGTTTCTTCTTGGCTATAGTCTAAAGGGGATGTATATAATACTAATCCCTCCTCTACGGAGTCCTCACTCTAAAAGGGACATTACAGTCCTCCCTTCCCGAGATTTCTTGTCCTCAAGCAACATCAATCCAGGGTGATGCAAAATCTGATCACTCTCCCAAGTAGCATCCTCTACTAGAAGTCCCCTCCATCTGAAAAAACACTCTCTAATGACCCAACTCCTCAATTTCCTCTCTCTGAACTCCAATATCTCCTTTAGAACCAACTTTAGTTGTCCCTCCTCATCCAAATGAGGTAGCTCCTCAGAATTTTTAATGAATTGTCCCATCACTTTCTTGAGGAAAGAAACGTGGAACATGTTGTGAATTTGGCTTCCATATGGTAGTTCTAACTCATAGGCCACTTCACCTACCCTATGTATGACCATGTATAGTCCATAGAATCTGGGTTTAATCTTCCATTCCCCGCTCTTCTTCAAATGTGATTGTATGTATGGTTGTAGCCTCATGAATACTAGATCCCCAACCTCAAAGCTACGCTCTATCATGTGTCTGTCTGCATTCACCTTCTATTGATTCTGCACCACCTGTATATTCTCCTTTAATAACTTGAGAATCTCATGACTCTATGTTATCTAGTATTTGGCCTTGGGAGCCCTCTTGTCTCCAAAAACCAAATCAATCAAAGTGGGAGCATCATATCCATATAATTATCTAAATGGGGTCATACCTATGGATATGTGGAAGGTTGTGGTGTAACAGTTCTCTCCAAGATGTAACCACCTTACCCACACTTTCTATTGTCTGCTCAAATAGTTCCTCAAGTATCCCTCTATCCGCTTGTTGACTATCTTAGTTTTCCCATCAGTCTGGTGGCGGTAATTGGTGTTGGGTATCAAATCTATACCAACCAATCTGAATAACTCCTGCCAAAATGTGTTGAAAAACCAACTATCTTTGTCATTGACTATAATATGTGTCAACCCATGAATTTTGAAGATCTCTTTGAAGAAAAACTCTGCCACCTACACTACGATGTAGTCTGTAGGAATCGTGAAAAAGTGCACAAATTTGGTCAATTTGTCGACCACTACAAATATGCAGTCCTTACGTTGAGCCTTAGGTAGGATTGTAATGAATTCCATGGATATAATTCCCCATTTCTGCTTCAGAATAGGGAGTGGTTGAAGCAACCTTGTTGAGAGTGTCTACTCTGAATTGTTTTGTTGACAAGTCACATAGTTGCTAATATGTCTCATCACATCCTTCTTGAGACCCTTCCAAGAGAATCTCTCCATGACCTACCTGTATGTCTTGAAGAAGCCCTGATGGAATGCTAAAGGTGAGTCATGTACTGCCTCCAAGATATTCTTTTTGAGATTAGATCCGAGCACAAGGTAGAATAGGTCTTTATAGAATATGACCTCATATATGACTTTGTACTTGTCGTCCTGTACATGTCCGTCCAATAAATCACATGTGAAATTATTCTTGGAATACTCTACTGACAAGTGTAATTTCCAATCTGTTGAGATCTCCATCAAGAAACAAGTCGTTGGTCTCCTGGACAGTTCATCCGCCACAATTTTTTTATTTCCCTTGACATACTCTATGTTAAAATCAAAGTCTTGTACCTTTGTCACCCACTTCTACTTCCTTTCGTTGGGATTATTTTTCTCAAGGAAATACTTCAAGCTATTATGGTCTATCTTGACCACAAATTTGTTTCCCACCAAGTATTGTTGGAATTTGGTCAAAGAATGCATTATTTCTAGCATATCCTTGTCATAAATCGGATACAACCTCTCTAGTTGGTTGATATTCCTACTCTCAAATACAATGGGGTGTCCCCCCTACATCAACACTGCTCTGATCCCCTCTCTTGATGCATCACACTCCAAAACAAATGGTAGTGTGAAATTGGGAAATGTTAGTACTGTGCATGTGCCCATGACTACCTTCATCTCGATGTTGTGCTCAAACCCTCTATCTGGGGGTCTCCCTTGCGGCATCAGACCAAAAGCCTCCTCATGCTAACTCAACAAAGAGTTGATATTTGCCTGATATTGTTGGAGACTATCTGAATCCTTATGCATGGTGATCACACAATCTACTACATATGATACTCCCCCATGTATGAAGATCATCTCCATCCTCTTTGCTGACACTATCCTAGGTTCCCCTATCGACATACCCCTCAGTACAATATTATTCCCCTTAGTGCCTATGAATCCCATCTCAAGTATTTGGTAATTGGTATAAATATTTCCCAAGGTGATCAACCATTGGACTCCCAATACCACATTTGTGTCAGAATGGTCAACCACATAGAATGTATCCTTCACTGTGTATTTTCCCAGATGTACCTCTAAGTCTGGAACTCGATCCAAACACTCTATTGTGTGACCATCAGCTATTGCAACATAAAAATACTCAAACTCCTCGGTTTGCAGTGCTCTCCTAGCTATCAGTGTAGTGTCAATGAAATTGTGGGTTGCCCCACCATCTATCAAGGCAATGGTGTGTTTTCCCTGAATAATCCCTCTTATCATGAGTTTTCCATACCTAGGGACTCCAGAAGGGGTCTCTATGACTATTCCCTTCACTGGTGCTCATCTCTTATCCTTCTCGTGAGGTTGTGTCTCTACTGGTGGTTATGCCCCTACCAATGTCAGTGGTCTCCTTGGAGGTTGCTCCTCCTCATGCAATGGCTCCTCCTCATGCAATGGCTCCTCCTCTGAGCTAGTGGACTCAATGTCTTGTGCCTAACTACCCTATTCCTCCTCATCATTGTCTGTTGCAACCTCAATGTAGTGGATTTGTCCCTTTCCCATGCACTTATGGTCAGGGACCCATGGATCTCTGAAGTTGAATCATAGCTTCTTCCTCATAATCTCACATTCTGTATCATCATCCAACTTATCCTTACCCTTCCACTCTCTCTGGAATGGTTTTCTATCCAGATCCTTCTGTGGAACAAAGGGTTTGGAAAAAAAAATTGTTTTTGGCACTGAGTCTTCTAGATATCTAGTGTGTAGGATGGAATATTGTAGTGTGGAGGTCTGTAGGCCTTCAGCCATCCTCTCAAGGGTTCTGTGAGACCCTCTATAAAAAACATGATTAGTCTAGGCTCTGAAATTTCTTTCACTATCACATGTATTCTCTGAAACTCTGTGATAAATGCATCAGGTGTACCAGTTTGTCTCAATGGGGATAAGTCCCTGAAGTTGATTTCTGGATCCCTCTTGTCAAACATGTCCATAAGTATCTTTGTGAAATCCATGTATGAGGTGATGTGACTGTGACCCAACGTCACTAGTCTATGGTGCCACCACTCATGGGCTTCTCCCTCCAAATGAAAAATAGCGAAACTAATGGCTTTAGTTTCTATCATTTGGTTGAGCTTGTAGTATGTGTTGAGTTTCTGTACCTAAGCTCTGGCAGTACATCTGGATGATCCATCAAAAGAGGGTATAGTGAGTTTCCATACTTTCCGAATGAACTCTATGTTATGTCCCTGTTGTTGTTAATGTCCTCCCCTCTGAGGATCTCTAAGACGTTTCCTGAGTCTAAGTCCGCATAAATCTACTAAAGTCATGTCATTATGGAATTTTGTCCCTAGGTATGCATACTCTCTCTTGTAATCATCAATATCCTCTACCTGTGTGGTCAGTCTTTGTGCTACTGGTTGTTGTGTTGTTGTTGGAATTTCCCTCTAAAATCTAGGGAATAGTGGTATGGGAATCCTACTCGATGATGTGTAGGTGTGAGTAGGTGAATGGGGTCTACTAGCTACCCCTGAGTTTCCATGTGCTGCATGGAGGAAATTTGTTCCTGGAATGTTCCCTATAGCCAATCTATCTGCCATCTATGCCAAAGACAAATTCATGGCATACTGCCTGATCACCAAACTATTAAGAACCTGCATGAAGGTTGCTTCTAGGTCCATGGGTGATTTGTCACTACCTTCTATCCTTTCATATTAGTCTCCCGTCCTCCTCTCTGCCTTAATCTCTGCCTCATGCTCTACCCTTCTTTCTTCTTCTTATTGTGCCTCTTCTTCTTCCTCTGAACTGTGAGGAAAGGGGGAATAATATGATATTGGTCCTCTCCTCTCTTTGTGCCTATTTTAAGTGACAAATTCATCACCTATATGCTCACGACCCCCTGGGTTCTCTACTAAACTCATGGAAACTTCAGTCACGGGATGGCAAGACTAAAGCTCTGATACCATTTGTAATATCCCAAATCTGGATAACTGGATATTAACTCTCTACTGACCCTGTCTGTCACAGATATGATACTCTTTAGGTGGTTTAATGGGTTATTTAGGTTTCGTACTGTGTTTGATAACTTGAATTTAACATGCGTGGTGATTTTGCATGTGGTTTCAGGTGGGACAACTTGTTTAATATATATTGAATAGTCAAGCAATTATAATAATGACATGCATGTACAAAAATTCACACACAGACTACATGCATGTAAAAATAACCAAACCAATCTTCAGTTAGACCTTCAAATGACTAGATCTATACTAGACTACTAGTAAAATCATGGAACAATACTTAGAACTAACATGCGTCGCTAGATCATTGACATGCAAGCTCAATCTGTGACATGAGTGGGTTTACTACTGCATGAAGTGTTGGATCTGTTGTCGGAAGATTAATATGTTGCATGCACGAGAAAGACTCCTCCAAATCTGATGATATCTATCCCAATGAAGCCTCCTTCTTCCCTAGAATACTCTCCCTAGATGGATTTGTTGTTTCTAGGCTCCTAGATCTCTCTGTCACTGCTGAAAGTAATCTTTCCAACTGTTGGGAATGCCCTCATGATCGCTAACACTGAAAGAGTCTCTGAAGTATATTCCACCATCATAATTTGATGGAACCTATCTCAAATGGAGCGCCCTACCTCCCTCTCCAATGGGTCGAAAGGAATCTGGCTCCTTATCCCTCTGGATGAGTAGACCTGAGAATCTGTAATCTCTCCTATGTCTATCAAACCCGCTACAACTCCACTGACTAAATGTGATGCCCCGATGGCTAGAAGGATAAAAACAATGTGTTGGATGGCTCAAATGAAGTGTCTTCCCCTAATATCAAATGGGTTCTGAGGGTTTAGGTTCGCTAGGCCTCCTCAGGAAGAGCGACCCAATATACCTTTGATGTCTCCTCTAGAACTCACATTGGAATCTGACTGTTGGGGTTGGATCTATGATCTCCATGCTCAATATGAATATAGATATGTAATGAAAGAAATGGAAAACCTGTGTGGTCTCCCTGACTGGCTAGGGTATGTCTCTCAATACTGAATCAAATCCCTCTGTGTCTTCCTCCTGGAATCCACAAGTATCCTCAAATTCACCTGAATCTAGGTTTCTCCTCAGTGCTCTGGTTTCAATTCTCAAAACATCAATAATGAGCCATTAGGTCACTTTTCCTCTCATTATATCCACGAAAACCCTAATTCTTCATTGAATTTTCACTTAAGCGTGTTTTCCTAAGTTTTTTTATTTAATATTCACTTAAGCACTTAATTACCTTTTTCCACTTAGTCATTTAATGTCACTTTCAAATTATAACATTTCCCTATTGAAATGACATCAAATGAACATTTTCCCATGTTTCTTCCTAGCTATAGTCTAAAGGGGATGTTTAGACTACTAAGCCCTCCTCTCTGAAGTCCTCACTCAGATAGGGACATTACAGAATTCATGTAAGAGGTTGGGTGAGGAAGTCATCCCATTCAATTATGACAACATGGGTTGAGTGTATTCATCCTTGGGGGTTAGAGTAAGAGTCGAGAAAACATGGGAGAAGAATAAATTCAAGTAGGAAGGAAGAACCATTTTTACAGTTAGCAAGAGGTGAGGAAACACATAGATAAGTGTTATACAATACTGACCAGCCATAGTGGGTATGGAAGACAACCTGTTGAAGCTAGTAATTATGTTGTGAATGAGGTTGTTATGCATGTGAGTTATTTTTGGTGAGAAATGATGTGAATCTCCTATGTAAAGGTTGTTGTGAGAACTCTTATTGCAACTGGATTTCTTGGAGCCCTCAGTAGAGAGATTCTTGGTTGGTTTGTGTTGGATCCCTAGAGGGGATGGAAATTGTATGAGGGATTGTTGTGTAGAGAATGAAATTTCATCCCTTGGGTTGTGTAAACTGATGTGGAAGAGAGTTGGGTAGTTGAAATTGTTCTAAGGGTTGTGTCGTTGTGTTTTTAGTGAGTTTTGATGATCTAGATTATGTTGAGAATGAAATGAGATACAGAAAAAACTATAGTAGAGAACACATAAATACAGTGAAACCCAACTTCTATTAATGAATAAAATACAACTTCTATTAATTAATAAAATAACATAATATTGTAGAACACAAACTAGCTAGATTGGTGGTAGCTTATCTCTGATGAGAAAGAGATATCAACTACACTCAATCGAAACTAGCATTACATCACACTCCATTTCCTTCTCAAAGGACCTCCTTCACCTCGATTATATATGAGAGAGTGAGAGGAGAATAATTTCTAGGACTTCTGAGGAGGTCACCCATCCTAGTACTACTCTAGCCCAAGCGCGCTTAATTGTGAAGTTTTGATGGAATCTGGTGCATTAACATTGTGGGAATCTACATAAGACCATTGGGAAATCACTACATGATGTCTATAATTAACAAATGGAGATGGAATTACATTGCATTCCCCCTTAATGAAAACATCAAAAGGGTGAATATCATGGTTTATCAAAAACATAGGCTCGAAAATTTTGATTTAGTGGAAAAGGTGGATGGCCACCAAGATCCACCTGGATCAATCCTCCCCCCTTAGGAAGAAATGGTCCCCATTGTGTCTAGTTCCCTTAGAAGATGGGAAATTTTTTGTTGAACTTGAACCTTGGTGGGTTTCTTTCCTTGGCGAAGTAGTTTTCCTACTTGTACTAGTCATTAGCATCTTGAAGGATGTCATGAACCTAATGTTGGAGGTGTTGGATCCATTCAACAAATTTGGTTACACGATCTACCTCAACCTGAGTGTGGGAGGATTCTGTCAGTGAAGATGCAATAGGAGGAGATATATCAATGGGGGCTAATGGTTTATCCCCAAGAAGACCTAAAAAAGGGTCATGGCCAATAGAGTTGTGAAGAGATTTGTTATAGCTATGCTAAACATATGGAACCTTATTCTGCACCAACAAAATTGGGCTCCCACAAGGTGAGGATCTCGGGTGAATGTGTCCCTTTTGTATGAGCTCATAAATTTAATGATTCATTTCCTCATTCTCCGAAAGGGAGTGCCTATATATTGGACCATTGTGTAAGGGAGAACCAGGCACCAAGTCAATGGAATACTTGACTTGGAAGTGTCGAGGCACCCTCGTAGGTGAAGAGAAAATATATTTGTGCTCCTCTCTAATATTGTCGACCTGCTTCTGTTGTATAAAAAGGTATTGGAGCAAGCCTATGGTGGTCGCAATGATATTTTGTTCACCTTCTGATCAGATCATGAAGAGGGAAAACTTTGGGGTCTAAGAGATTACATTGCAGCATTGTTTTGCTGAGATCAATGAAATGACAGTAGTCAGAACTACCTCTAGCATCCTCTAGAGCTAACCCCATAGAGTAAAAATGACACTATGGGGTCGAACCTCATAAATAGTGTGGCGTTTCCACATATATGGTTTTCCTAAAATAATATCATAGAATTCAAGTGGGGAAACATCACATAATACATGATCATTGTGTTGGAGAAATTTCTATTTTCGGCACACTAGTTCAGTGGGAGGAAATTGACTAGTTATATTTTAGACTTTCTATTTTAGATCATCACTATTATTCTATTATGGATGCATGCATTCTAATATTATGGAATGTTATGTCCTATATATGAGTGTATTCTACTCATTCATTGTATCATATTTATCATCAGCTCATTGGAGTAGTGTGAATATATTTTCTCATTCTTCCATATTGAATATCTCTTCCTTTCTTGATAAGATTTGTTTGTACTTGATTTAGCTAGATCTCTTGTGCAATTTTTTATGAAACATTGACATGGTATCATAGCTACGATGCTTGGAGAAAGCTATACAAGCCAAAGAATAAGGAAAATTGGAGTTTCAGGGAGAAAAATCCATGGTCATACATTTATGCAGTGATTTCTCCCAAAATATTAATCTTTTGAGTAAATGACTCACATTAATAATAAATTGACCCATTATGCAATTGTTTTTTCAATGGTTTGCCAAAATTCTTCATCGTTTTCTCATAAAGTAAGACAAAATATCGCCTCCTGAAACTGATATGAATCTGTGGTCGTACCTTTATGCAGTGATTTCTTCCAAGATATTAACTTTTTGAGGAAACGACTCATGTGAGAAGTAAATAGACCCATTCTTCAAGTGGATTTTCAACCGTTTGGTGAAATTCCTCATAGTTTGCTCAGAAATTAAGTCGAAAGATCATCTATTGAAACTGATATGAATTTTCACTTAAAGTGTCCTTTCTGCAATGATTTCTTATTTTTTCACTTGCAAATTGAGAGTAAAATTTTAGGGGTTCTCATAAACAATGGGAGAGATGGATATGACACCTATTATACAATCAAAATTGGTGGTAATCCTCACACCATACAATTATTTTGATTGGAATCTCAAGGAAGAATTCCAACTCAGAAGGAAAGGATTGTACAACTTGAACCTACATTAGCAATTGAGAAGATGATATGGGAGAACCGAAAGGATGAAGCCACATGACTTCTTCTTGAATTGATTTCAAATGATCTATGGTTTCATGTTACCACATGCAAGACTCCAAACAATATCTTGACCACCTTGGAAAGTTTGTTTGGAAAACAGGATGAGATGATAGGTCATATGCTTGAGGTAGAGGTGAATACTTTGGATCCTAAAAGTTTTGATAATATACAAGATTTCTTTACTAAGTTTAAATATTTGATATTGAACTTAGCATCTTGTGGTATTGGTAAGTCTAAACAAGTGGACCAACTTATTCTAATAATCGTGGCCAAGCTAGGCCTAGAATATGTTGTCTATGTTTCGACTTTCTATTCAGGAAGGTATCTCATGGGAACAAATTGGAAGATTCCTACCATGGATCAATTCATTGATTCTCTCACACATGAGTAGGAAAAACTCATTCAGATGGGCCTAATCAAGGATCCCAAATCACATGCACTCACCATGCATGATGGAAAAGGATCATCCAAAGAGAACGGGAAGGAGAAACAAAATGATAAGGAGATATATTTGAAACCCTTTAACGAATCTTCAGATTCCAAATACTCTTTAGATTCCAAGAAGAAGAAGAAGAAGGGAAAGCAGTGCACTTAATGCAATAACCCGAATCATGAAGAATCCACATGCATGAAGAAACATATCAATCTTATGGCAAAGGCACTTCAGCAGAACAACCTTGGAAACTTCATTCCAGAGGAAGTCAAGAAGCAGAAGGAAGAAGATCTTGCTCCTAAGAAAGTTAATCATCATGCTCTTGTTGTAATTAAATCCCCATATGATTCATGGATTATAGATTCTCGTGCATCCCATCATATGGCAGCAAAAGAGGAATTTTTCTCTTCTTTGATTCCATGCTCAAGACCCCCTATTCTCATGGGGGATGATACTCCAGTAGCAGTAGCAGGAGAGGAGAGATTGGAACTTCATAATGGTAGTTTTGAGAAATTTTTACATGTTCCAAATATTTCTATGAATTTGCTCTTAGTTTATCAGATCACTCAAAAAGGTAAAAAGGTTGAATTTACATAAGATTTAGTTTCAGTAATTGACATGCATGAAAATTCCATCATTGCAATTGGTGAGGTGGATCACAAGTCAAGGTTGTATAAATTCACTAAGATATCTGACGACGACTCCTCTTTTCTACTTACACATAAGGAGAATACTTTGCATGCACCTCTAGTGCAACATGCATATACTCTTGTGCTTCTATCAATTTCACACATTATATATGATTCTATACACTCAGATTTTGTACATGGAAATAAGAAGGACGTACAACCAGATAAGAAGTTGGCGATGAACATTCAGTAGATGCCCAAGAAGGAACAATTCACACTTCAGGTAGTAGGTATCCTTGCAAGGAATCCATTTGATTCAAAGAGGACTCAATCTCAGCATGAGGAGCCTTCTCATGTAATTTCAAATTCAAAACCTGTGATGCCCATGCATTTCTATATGGTTCAATCTACTGATATGTGGACCTACAATAAGGTTGTGGAAAATCAATTATGGCAAGCAACCATGCAGAAGGAGTATGAATCACTCCTAAAGAATCAGACTTGGCATCTAGTTCCACTTCCACTAGAAAGGAATATTTTAAAGTGTAGATGGGTCCACAGGATAAAGAGGTATAAGGCCCGACAGGTTTCCAAAGGACTTCATAATATCCATAAATATTTCTACATCTTCACGAATATTTTCAGTCAGCAGAAGTTTCAGACTTTGCAAGATCGTCTTGCAGTGAAGAACACAGTGGCATAGCAGCTGTCGTTTTCTTCTTTTGATGCATTGTCTTTTGAGGGGGGGGTTTGTTCCCACGTGGTTTTTCCTCTTTCCTCATTTTTATTAAATTTTCATTAGTTTCATTGTAAATGAGTACCTAATATGGCCTAGTATTCGGGACTCATTTTTTACTCCATAGTGATGTTCAAGGGGGTGTTGGAGAAATTTCTATTTTCGGCACACTAGTTCAGTGGGAGTTAACTGACTAGTTCTATTTTAGACTTTCTATTTTAGATAATCACTATTATGTTATTATGAATGCATGCATTCTACTATTATGGAATATTATGTTCTATATATGAGTGTATTCCACTAATTCATTGTATCATAATGATCATCATCTATGTATCAATCATCAGCTCATTGGAGTAGTGTGAATATATGTTTTCATTCTTCCATACTTTGAATGGCTTGATGTCATAATATAGGTGACATTGGTGGTCGACGTAGATGTATTTTCCCCGACTCAACCATCTGATGTTGTATAGTTGGGGGTGTGGCATTGTCAGCAACTTCAATCTCTTGACGACCTTATCTGAGATCAAGTTCTTTTGGCTCCTAATGTCAACAATTAAATGTAGTGGGGTCTCCTTCACCCACATATGTGAATGAAAGAGGCATTCCCCCTCATCAAGCTCCTATGACTCGTCTGGTTGAATCTTTGTATTTGTGATGGTATCACTAGGTTATGCATCAATGATCTGCTTTCTCTATTTCGAATTAGAGTTTGATTCAAGGTATGACTCATTTTATTTAATCTTGAACAACAATGATTGTTTCAAGCGACATTCATCAATGTTATGCCAGAGTCTTTATGGAACTCACACCATTTTCTAGTGTCCTAGTTCTTCATCTTCCCATTAACCTTATTTCCCTGCGGCTTGGACCGGTTTTATTGAGGTTGTATTTCCTTGCTTTGTCCCTTGTTTTGTGAGTTAGGGTCGCCTTTACCATACTTTTGTTGTTGTAAATTCGTAGACCCAAACTCCCATTTATTTCATTGCTTAAATTTTTTCTTGATTTTGACAACATATCAATAAGAGTCTCCCAATGAGAAGATGTCCAATAAATCCATCTCTGCTTGAATGTACATGTGCAATCCATTGCGATACTTTAGAACCAAGTGTCTCTATGAATATTGAATACCCAGATTTGAACATAGTGTATGGAATAAGTTGGTATACTCTGGCACTTTCTAGTCTCTCTCATGACGTAGATTTTTCCATCTCATATATTGTTCATTATAGCTTCCAAGAGGGTAGAATTCCTCCTTAAGGGTGTCCACAAAGGATTCCCAGGTGGGTTCTCTCCCTTATGGTGTAGATTCATCCACGGTGTGCCTCTCCCAATAACCTTACCACTAAGATTTTACATGGGGAAGGGATTAAGAAGTGCGAAGGTGATCTTTTTTCCACTGGAAATGTTTTGGATAGAGTAATCACATTCTCACAAATTAAACCATTTCTTTATAGCATCTACATATACTTGGCCTTCAAATAAGGGGATATCAAAATTAACTTGTACCTTGAAGGGCATCGTACCTCTGAAATGGTTGTTAGTCGAAGATGCCTTGGCTTCCAATGGTAGTTGTTGAAGGATTTGAGAAAAGTTGTCCATCATCTTGTTCCTATGCCATGCAAGGGACTCCGCAAACAACATCTTCAAAGGATCTTCTGCTATTTCAAATATTTTTTCTTCCACCATGGGAGTTTTCTTTGGATAGCAAGATCAGTTGTCCCCAAGCGAAACTATCTCAAGACCCAATTCTTTATATCATGACCTCATCGGGGACATGCATCGATAAATAAAAAGTAGATGACTACTCAGATACCAATGATCTGGATCATGTTGAGAAGGAAATGATATATGAACAAAACTATAGAAGAGAATACATAAATATAGTGAAACCTAACTTATATTAATGAATAAAATAACATAATATTGTAGAACACAAACTAACTATATTGGTGGTAGATTATCTCTGAAGAGAAAGATATGTTGGCTACACTCAATAACACCAAGCATTGCATCATACTCCATTGATTTCTCAAAGGACCTCCTTCACCTCAATTATCTATGAGAGAGTGAGAGGAGAATAATTCCCATAATGGATGTGGGATAAATTGGTCTAAGTTTACAAAATGTTATAGTCATGTAAAACACTGGGACTTCTCGGGAGGTCACCCATCCTAGTACTACTCTCACCCAAGCATGCTTAACTACGGATTTCTCATGGGATATAGTGCATTAACGTTATAGGCATGTACATAATGCCACTAAGAAATCATTACATGATGGTTGTAATTAACAAATGGATATGGAATTACATTACATTCCCCCTTAATGACAACATCAAAAGGGTGAATATCATGGTTTATCAAAACCACAAGCTCAAAAACGTTGATTTAGTGGAAAAGGTGGATGACCATTGAGATCCACCTGGATCATTTGATTCATTACAGTGGACTATAGACACCCATAGGAGCATGTATGTTTGTATGGACTCATAGCTCCAACTCAGGGGTGGATTTCTTTAGAGAGAACCGGTGCAAAATAGCCTACGATTGGAAGAACAGTCTTTGTCTACATCTGGTTGTGTAAAATGTATTAAAATATAAGTGCTTTGATCATTATTTCATTTACAGTTTTAATGCTATGACATAACATTGATTTTACTATGTATATTGTATGTATGAATGGCAAAATGTGTGTGTGATTAATGTTGTGCATGTTTAAACCTTTCACGTTCATGTTTTTATGAATTGATGATAGTAGTATGCATGTTTGTCACGTTGCATGTATTTTTTCCACATTTGAATTGACATGTTAGTCATTTTAGCATTAACGTGATCCAAAAAGGGAGTTTGGTACATCCAAGGTGGATTTTCTAAGGTTTGTAGTGGAAAACCCTAACTATGATCCTAGTTTCACTTACACCTTCTCAAGAGAATACTTACTTGGCCCCATCTGCCAAAAACAATTACTAGGAACTAGTCTTTTCTCATCGAGTCAATCTTAAACTCAAGTTCCAAACTTTGCTTTTGCTTTAGGGTAACTATAGGGTTTTAAAAACTTATATGTAATTTTCAGCCATCAAAACCCTAGACATACAGGGTTTTTCTTGCAGACCTAAAAATAATCTTTAATTGAAAATTGGCCTAGCTAGTTTATATTGTAGCATTCTTAGGGATAGACATCTTGATGTTTCTTTGGCTATTATATGCTCTTCAATTTTTAGAATTACAAGTTACTTGAAACCCCAGTTTTATTCATTTTTTATCCCTAAATTTTGCTTGTTTATAATATACTTAAGTGGCTGAAATACACTATTGTTATAACTTGTTTGCTTTGTAATTTCTTATATTTTATGAAAGTTTTACAACAATGTAACTTAGTAATTTACCTATTTGAGTTATTTAGGGATAATTTTTTATTATATAATCACTTGATAAACCCTCTAAAACAACCTTAAAGTGAAAAAACCATAAATCTAGAATTTACTTTGAGTAACCACATGTCCATAACTTATCTATCATATTAAACTGGTGGTAAATTGGGTAGTTACATAGGTTACATAGGACTTGACTTATATTTCCTTAGGAACCCTAGTTGCTACTAGGAAATCATCCTTTGTGTTGGACTTGTCCTTCACTAAAATGAGGGAAGTAGTTGTCTAGGTGACAATGGCAACACATCTAATGTTTCACTAGTCTTTGTAACTTATGAAGGATTTTCACTAAGGTGCAAGATTTTGCGATAGCATTTTTTTGTCATTGCTAGTGAGAATTGAGTTTTCTCCTTGAATATCTGAATTCTATGCTTCAACCCTTATTGATGAGTATAAACCAAACCCTACCTTAAGTGTACTCATATGGAGACTCCACAACAAGAGAACCCAAGAGTTGGAAGTTCCAACCAAAGGCCTTTTCGTAGATACGATGATCCTATAAAGGTTTATACAAGGAAAGTCCAACCAAATTCTCCTATAATAAAAACTATTTTCACTAATTATTCAATAGTAACTCCAATGGATTTGAAACCATGGGTTACAAATGCATACAAGGCCTTAGATATGTCTGAAATTCAAGGTCATCCTCATAATTTTCCTAATATATTTGATAAGTGATTACCTAAGTTTTCTAGAAATAATGTCATTATAACTGAAGATAACTTATCTTCATTTTATAGTATCTTTGTCATTGTTATGTCCCAAATGAACATGAGGATGTGTTTATGAAAATTTTATCTATATCTTTGAAGAAAAATAAAGGACGTGGTGATCCAAAAATGATAGGTTTTACTGACAATTGCAAGTTGAGTTTAATGTACTTTATGCATCGAATCGATAAGAATGTGAAACACATAAAACTCTATAACTTGTTGCAAAATAATAATAATGAATTTTACTTGATGCTCATTAATGATTAAAAAGTTCAGCCATTATAAACCATGTTGCAAATTAAGAGAAGATAACAGCAAACAAGAAAGAAAAGTAGACACAAGAACTTGTTAACAGAGTTCACCAAACTTTGGCTATGTCTTTGGGCCCGCTTCCAAGTGGAGGACCTCTTTATTGCTCTTCAAATGCTCAAGTTCCCTTTACATTGGCTCTTTGTTGTTACAAAAGACTTCTGATATGTTGTACAAGACCTCCTTGTTCAGATACATACAAGCCTCAACAAACCTCCTCTCAAAACATGACAAAATGTCTCTCAAAACATGAGAAATGGGAAAATTACACAAGCTGCTCCTCAATATCCTTGCATCCAAAAGTTACCCATCAAGCTTAAAAATATTTTATATAGTTTTTAGGCCCAACAAGAGAAGCCCAACTTCGCCTAAATATCTAGCCTAGTCTTTTTGGGCTCAAATCCCTCTTCAAATGGCCAAAAATCTCCTATTGCAGGCATAAAATCAATTAAAAAACCATATAATATGATCAAAAACCCACTTCTGCAACTAAAATTCAAAAATAACCCCTAGGGTTGGGCGCGCACTCTCAAATGAGGTCATATGGCTCTTAGGTGGCCAAGCGTCAGCCCTTTGGGCTGTGCGCTGGCCCCTAGCTCTTAAATAATGGTCATGTGGTGAATAGACATGGGATCGCGCCCCTTAAAAAGTGCCCATTATATAGTTAACCCCCCGAAAAAGTGTGCTTGGGTGAGGTCACAGCCCCGAACTAAAAGTGAGAAGGTGCTGGAATCGTGACCTTATTTGTTGAATGGTGGAGGGAGCACCTTTTGTTGATGCTTGTGGTCACATAAAACAACAAAATCGTGGGTTGGGGCTATGCCCCGACCCCCTTCCGCCCCATACTACAAGACATATCATTTCAAATAATTTAAAAAGGCTTGTGTTAACAAGCTCCTCCCTCGACGCGTTGGTAATGGACCTCTTCCAAAGAATTAGCTCCTCCACCAGGTCATGCGGTCGAGACCCATGAGCTCCATAAAAAAATGTCATTGCCATCCAATGATAGGGTGCCACGTGGTACCTCTTCATTGGCCTAAAAAATCCCACTAGTCATGATCTGAGTGGTTTTGTTTGTGCACAGTCACCCTGTTGTTGTGTTTCCACATGTCACTTTTATGATGTCATCATGGTGATGTCATGCTGACGTCAACATTGACTTTTTGTCAGTTTGACCCATTGACTTTTTAGTTGTTTGAGAAAACGATCAGAGTGTGTCAACTCTCGCATACAACGTCCATTTGAGAAAGTAAATATATGGTCAAAATCAGTGTGATGAGTCAGTCGCAATGGAATTGTTTTCATTCTATTCCAATAATTTTCATTTTTGAGCATTTTTTGGACCTAGGGAGCCTCCTCGATCATTCCTCCCCACTTGGAAGATTTTGGAACACCAAAAGTCTACTTTACTCAGGTAATAAGTGAGGGTACTGCCTCCCCACTTGTCATGTATCATCCATCCTTTATGTTGGGACAATGATCACCTGACTAATCACAACAAACATAAAAACTGAGATAGCATTGTTTATCAAAGTAATCATCCCATTTATTGCACATTCATCTACATTATGTGTCTCATTTAGCATCCATACACCATTGAATAGCAACAAACTAAACAACAATACTGAGTATGTGAATGAGAATGACAAAACATGTTTCCCCTTCTGAACAAGAACAATAAACAAAGTATGCAACTGAACCTCATGTTGTACTTCTTGTGACACTTCATGATTGTTTGAAACATACTGAACCATCTCATGTTTAGCATCACTAGCTTCTTGATTTGCTACAGACATAAGTTTTAAAATTTTGCTTGCATTTACCATTCTTTTTAACTGCCCTGTAGTTGCAAAAGATCTGTCAGTTTTTATGCGATGAGCACGAACAATGTACTATTTCTCGTCTTTCTTGAAGAAATATTTATTTTCCTCCTTGTAGAATATGGATTTTCTATCATAAAGGTATGGGCTTCCCAGGACAATTCCACATATTTCTAGTGGCACCATATCAATCTTTATTTCATCAACATAATTAGAAGTGATTGCAAACTCAATTTTACATTGCTTGGTTACTTGCAAATTATTATCACCACATATCCATCCCAATGGATATGGTCTAGGATGTGGCTTAGTTTCAAGTCCCAAATTATCTACAACCTCTTCACTGATTAAATTGGCTTGTGATCCACTATCTACAAGAGTATCGATTTTAAAATTATTTGTTATGACCCTTATGTGGAAAAGTTCACTCCTTTTACACTCATCATTTACTACATCTGAATTAGAAGAGCTAGTACTTGCAACAAAATGTATACCTCGGATTCCCATAGCTACAATCTTTGTCTCATCACTAGAGTCTGATCCAAGATCCACTTGAAATGTCGTAGTTGTGGTATTCTTTCTTCCTTGGTTGGCATACTTCTTTGGCTTCAACTCAGGATGTAAGATCCAACAATGATCTTCATCATGGCCTACCTTCTTGCAATGCTTGCAAGTAGGCTTCTCCTTTCTTGTTGTGGTTGTGTTCTTCTCTTTCCCTTTGCTTTTCCCTGAATCCTTTCTTTGCCAAGTATCTGTAGAAACACTATCACCAACATTCCCTTTACTTGATTCAATGTGAATGGCTTGTAAACATACTTCATCAAAGTTAGAAGGATTTAACATAAGAATAGTGTGCTTGAGATAAGAATGTAAACCACCAATATATTTTAGGAGTGTCTCTTGTGTATATAAAGGAATACACAAATTTAGTGCTTTCTTACGAAATATTTGAGTATATTCTTGTACACTTTGATTCTTAACTTTCCTTAAACTTTGCCAATTCATCATTTCCTATTGCATGTATGCTAATGGATAAAATTGTTTCTTCGATGCAGTGATAAAATCATTCTAGGAAGAGATTGTTTTACCATTTTTCTTGAGATCGTCTTTATTTTTTCTTTCCCACCATATGAGAGTTGTGCCTCCCAATTTGAGACTTGCAAGTTGAATATTTGTTTCATCATCAACAATCCTTTGTATCCTGCAATAGACTTCTAAATGTCTAACCCAATTATCTAGCTTTTTTGCATCTAATTCACCATCATAAGTGGGTAAATTAAACTTTACATCTAGATTTAATAAATGCATATCAGAAGAATCATGAGTTTTTTAAGGTTGTTTTTCCTTGGAGGAATGTACACTTGCTTCACTTGTATATGAAGAGGATGAAGGAGAAGAAGGTTCTGAAGGTCCACCACCTCCAACTAATCCTTCTTCTCTTACTGAAGATTCATCTTCTTCAACCTTTGGATTTCTTTGTTTTCCTCTTTCATGGTGAAGTTCCTCTACCATGGCTTTCATCATTTGAAATTCCTCAAAGAAATCGTCCTCAAATGCAAAAGGACCTAGTTTTCTCGGTGAACACATCTCTTGTTTATGAGGTCTCCTTTGAATCTCTGGATTAAGAGCCTCAAGTTGGCCTTCTCCTCGCTTGATTTCGGCTCTGGTGAGCATCCAATGCTTGCAATTCCTGTCAAACCTTCAAAATCAAATGCTCTGATACCTTAAATTTGATCCAAAAATGATAGGTTTTACTGACAATTGCAAATTGAGTTTAATGTACTTTATGCATCGGATCGATAAGAATGTGAAACACATAAGACTCTATAACTTGTTGTGGAATAATAATAATGAATTTTACTTGATGCTCACTAATGACTAAAGAGTTCAGCCATTATAAACCATGCTGCAAATTAAGAGAAGATAACAGCAAACAAGAAAGAGAAGTAGACACAAGAACTTGTTAACGAAGTTCACCAATCTTTGGCTACGTCTCCGGGCCCGCTTCCAAGTGGAGGAACTCTTTATTGATCTTCAAATGCTCAAGTTCTCTTTACATTGTCTATTTGTTGTTACAAAATACTTCTGATATGTTGTACAAGACCTCCTTGTTCAGATACATACAAGCCTCAACAAAACTCCTCTCAAAACATGAGAAATGGGAAAATTACACAAGCTACTCCTCAATATCCCTGCATCCAAAAGTTACCCCTTAAGCTCAAAAAGCCTGGTTTATATAGTTTTTAGTCCCAACAAGAGAATCCCAACTTTCCTTGGAGATCTGGCCTCTTTTTGGGATCAAATCCCCCTTCAAATGGCCAAAAATATCCTATTACAGGCATAAAATCAATTAAAAAACCATATAATATGGTCAAAAACCCACTTCTGTAACTAAAATTCAAAAATATCCCCTAGGGTTGGGCGCACGCTCTCAAATGAGGTCATATGGCTCTTAGGTGGCCAAGCGTCGGCCCTTTGGGTTGTGCGCTGGCCCCTAGCCCTTAAATAGTGGTCATGTGGTGAATAGACATGGGATCGCGCCCCTTCAAACGTGCTCATTATACAGTTAGCCCCCCAAAAAACTGCGCTTGGGTGAGGTCACAACCCTGAACTACAAGTGAGCAGGCACTGGAATCGTGGCCTTATTTGTTGAACGGTGGAGGGAGTGTCTTTTGTTGATGCTCGTGGTCACATACAATAATAAAATCCTGGGTTGGGGCTATGCCCCGACCCCCTTCCACCCCATACTACAATACATATCATTTTAAATAATTTAAAAAGGCTCGTGTTAACAAGCTCCTCCCTCAACACATTGGTAATGGACCTCTCCCAAATCATTAGCTCCTCCACCAGGTCACGGGGTCGAGACCCATGAATTTCATAAAAAAATTACATTTCCATCCAGTGATAGGGTGCCACGTGGCAGCCCACGTCTGGGCCACGTGGCACCTCTTCATTGGCCTGAAAAATGCCACTTGTCATCATCTGAGTGGATCTGTTTATGCCCAGTCACCGTGATGCTATGCTACCACATGTCACTTTGTTTATGTCAGCATGGTGATGGCATGTTGACATCAACATTGATATTTTTCCAGTTTGACCTGTTGACTTTTTAGTTGTTTGAGAAAACGATCAGAGTGCAATAACTCTCGCATATAGTGTCTGTTTGAGAAAGAAAATATATGGCCGCAATCAGTGTGACGATCTGATCGCAATGGAATTGGTTTAATTCAATTCCCAGAACTTTCATTTTTGAGCATTTTCTGGACTTGGGGAGCCTCCTGGATCACGTGGTATAATAGTTTTCCCAAAAAAAGCATTATGTCTTGGCAATCCTTCCATGATGCCTTTAGGAAAAAATCAACAATTAGAAATGATTTTAGACTTATGCTAACCCAAATCCATCAAATTAAAATAAAGATAATGAGCCTGTAAGGGAATTTGAAGAGAGGTTTAGCAACTTGATAAAATAAATTCCTAATGATATTGAACCAAGAGATGCTGTTATCCTCTTGCAATATACCAATGCTTTTGATGGCAAATTTGGTTTCATGCTAAATACAAGTTCCCAAAGACCCTTGAGGAAGCTTAAGAGTGGGATGGTAAAATCGAATAAAACATGTTGGATTCAAAGGTATAACCATTTAGTGAACCTAATGATAGGGATATGAATAATGTTGATCATGATCGAGATTTTGTAGTGTCTCTAGCTCAAAATTTTGACCAAATGAAAATTGATATCATGGAAACCCAAGCCACTCTCGTGAATAAGATAACTATCTTGGAAAGGGAAAGGGATCAACAACAATACTTTCCTCCTAGACCTAAATACAATAACAATCATCAACCTAGAGGAAATCATGTTTGGAATAGGAATAGACATCTTCCTAAGCAAAGAGTCCTCGATACCCTTTCCCTTTATGATATGGTTAACCAAGAAGGATGTTGGCGAGTTCTTTGTTTGATGTATTGTGAGTGTTTTCATTGATGTCAAATGAGAATGGTGAAAAGGAAAGAAGGAATTGTGAGACAAAGGTTCGAAGGTTTGATCTGATTGAGAATGGCAAGAGTGAGAAATGGAGAGAGCGGGAAGAGGCCATCTCCAAAGTCCTGAAATGTGAAGTCCTGATCAAATATGTACCATTCGATCGAGGATTGTCGTGGGTCATCAATCGAACGAGAGCAGAGTTTTAAAATCGGGAAATGAAATAAAGGAGTTGACCTGACTACCAACATCGTGAAATGCGAAGTCGCGAAGTCCTGATTCGCGAAGAGAAGATCTGGGTTTTCTGATCACAGGAAGTTCATGGGTCGTCGATTGGACGAGAGCGGAGAATCAAGAATCGGGAAGAAGAAGAAAGGAAGTGATAACTTTCGACATCGTGAAATGCGAAGTCCTGATGTACGAAGAGAATATCTTGGTCGTCGGATCACTGAGGGTCATGGATCGTTGATCTGGCATGATGAAGTTCGGAGTTCGAGAGTTCAGACATTAGAGCATGGAGGAGAGCTAACTCGCGAGATCACAAAACACAAAGTCACGTAGCGCCTTTTTTATTAGCGTGTGGTCACAGCCAATGGTCACATCTGTGGAGAATAAGGGAAGGAGTTATCGTTGCTAGGCCCCACCTCCGAGATCGGGAGTTGGGAGAATCGAGGTGACTCGCAGCAACATATCCGATGTGCGAACTCGCGAAGCGCACTTTTTCTTTGGCGTATGGTCACAACCAGTGGTCATGTGGGGAGGAACACGCCCAGTGCTAGTTCGTGCAGGTAAAATTCACAAGGAACACATTTTGAAAGTCAGAAATCCTTTGTGTCTATAATCCAATGGCAGTGATTAATCGTCAGTCTAATCGAAGGGTTACTATTTCACTTCGTGATTTCTTGATCATGTACGATTTAGTTATACTAACTGAATCACGGTTCTTGGGTGTTGGAGATTCGATGTTTAACTCATCATGGGAGATAGCATAAAAGAAAAATGCAGAAATAGAGTGAGGATCCGGGTTTTCTCTGAAAAAATGAGTTGATCTGTAAGAAATGAAAATTACAGTATGCACAGTGTGAGAACAAATTCTGAGATGAAAAAATAGAAGTTGGACAAAATAGAAAGGGTGAAGAGAGAAGAATGTACAAGAACCTAATAGCATGAGAAGAACAGAGAAAGAACAGATGGAAAGAGATAGCAAGTTGAGCCAAGTATGAGTAGAACAGAAGCAGTGTAAAGCAAAGAAAAATTGCAGAACAAAAAAGAGAAAGCAAGAGGAGTCAAGTGTGAACAGACAGAAGCAGAGCAGAATTCTTGAACAGAGAAGAAGTGGTAAGAATTGAAATATTTGTATTGTTGTTTATTCAAGCAAAGATTTATAATCAGGGTGGTAGGGTGGTGTTAGGGAGGACTGTGGTCCTCTGTTATTCAAGTTGGTTCTTGAATACTGGGAGTTGTACCTTCCATCTAGTTGTGGCTAGAAAATAGGGTGGCAGGGTGGTGCTAGGGAAAACAAAGAGTTTTATGTGTGCAAGTTGGTGCATTTGTAGTGTACCAATTCACTACCCAGGTTCACCCAAACCTCTCCATTTACCATTCATTACATGGATGTAAAAACAAATGCATTTAACCAGAATTAAACAC
>SNQJ01S0057924.1:14873-36960 GCA_010110895.2 Picea sitchensis | reverse complement strand
ATTTACATTTTATTAATTGACCTTCATACATACAAGTATATCACAGGCTCCTGGCCTTCAACACTTAGGCTCCCTGGCCTAACAAAACTCATAAGCCTACCGCTTATTCAAAACTTGGCTCACCAGCCTATAGAACATATTTATAATTATTTGCATATAACATGATCTGTAACGGGGCTCGGCCTTGGGGACACTACAGCTTGTATAAGTGGAAGTAGGTGCTTCCATCCAGTTGGGGTTGGAGATCATAAGGAGAAAATATGCTTGTTTCTAGTGGGTGCTAGAGAAACCATAGAGTTGGTGCTCTCAGCAAGTTGCAGCTTGTAAAACAGAGGTGGTAGCCTGACATTGAGTTGGTGCTCAAATATAGATTATGTACAGAACATAAAAATCTTACCTATGATTCAAAGAAGTAGAGGTTTTCTCCCTTTATGGGTTTCCTCATGAATATATATCTCTGTGTATATCATATGTGTGATTGACATTCATTATTTATGTTTTTCATGTCTTGTATAATCTTGATGATCACTTAGAGATGGTTAAAAATATTTTAATAGACTTAAAATTGTTTAAGCACAATAACAATTGATTCACCCCCCCCCCTCTCAGTTGTCTTGGTAATTTCAACAATTGGTATCAGAGAAGGTTCCTTTTATTTAAAGGTAGATCAATAAGCTTAAACATGACAAGTCATTAAGGGACATCAACCAATAAGCCTCCTATGTTTGATGGAACAAATTTTTCTTTCTAGAAAGTTAGAATGAGAACATACACTATGGCCTTAGGTGTTGATGTTTGGGATGTAGTAGAGACTCGATATACAAAACCTGTTGTGCTAGCTTCCAAAGATGATAAGCTAGAATTTAGCTTCAATGCAAAGGCAATGAATGTTATCTTGAGTGGTCTTTCTGAAACTGAGTTTGTAAAGGTGATGCATCTTGAATCTATCAAAGAGATGTGGGATAAACTTATTAGCAGTTATGAAGGAAATGAGAAAGTAAAAGGTGCAAAACTTCAAACATATAGATTGAAATTTGAACAACTAAAGATGAATGAGGATGAAACAGTTAGTAAACATTTTTTAAGAGTTGAGGAGCTTGTGAATTCCATGAAGGGTCTTGGTGAGAAAATTGAAGACGCATTTTTAGTTCTGAAGATTTTACGATCTATGCCTGATATATTTAATCCAAAAGTTTCTGCAATAGAAGAGTTGAATGATATTAAAATTATGCCTATTGATCAACTCCTAGGAACTATGGATGATTATGAAGTGAGGATTAGTAAAGATAAATCAATCACTAGAGAAGCATCTTTTAAAACAAACAAGAATACTAACTCGGAATTGGATGATATTGAAGCAAAATTTGTGAGAAGGTTAAAGAAAGGATTAGGCAAATACCAAGGCAAGCTGCCATTTAAATGCTTCAACTGTGGTAAGATAAGTCATTTTGCATCTAAGTGTCCTCACAAGAAAAAAAAGACCAGATCTCTGATGATGAAAAGAAATACAAAATTAAGAAATATAGTAAAAAGAAAAGTTTGTGTGCAAATAATGATGACTCCTCAGAAGACATAGATAGCAACTCATCTTGTGAAGATAAAGAGAATGATTTTATGTTGATGGCCATAGGATACCTTGATGATGAATACACAGGAAGTGGCATGAATGACGAAGACGTTGTGTTTGATATGGAAGGTGAACTAATGAGTGCTTTAGAAGAGATTGGGAGACTCAGACTTAAGAAGAGAAAACAAAAACAATTATTGATGCAGTTTCAAAAGAATGGTAAAGAACCAAGTGAATATTTTGTTTTGTTAAAAGTAGAATTAGAAGAAGCAAAGAAAATAGAATATATTCTAAAACAACAATTAGCAGAGAATAAGGTGAGATGTGAAGCTCTAGAAGAAGAAGTAGTGAAAGCTAGAAAAGAGTTGGAGAAGTTTCAAGCCTTGTATCACCAAAATCTGTCAAGTATCAAAGCCTCAAAAGAACTGAATAGCATCCTGAGTAAACAAAGATATCCATTGATAAAAATTGGTCTATGTTATGAAAGTGGTTCTAGTAGCAGTCAGCCAGAAAACAAAGAATCTACTAAGATAATCAAATTCCAAGTCAGCAGACAGTCAGATCATGATCATACTTTGCAAACTAAAGTTAATAAAGATGATTTGAATTTTGAATAGGAACAAAGCCAACAAAAGATAAAGTAACCAATTTCAAGAGGAAGTCCAATATTCAGGTATCAAAATTTGTTCTATGGTTATTGTTATTATTGTTCTAATTTTTGTCATAAAGTTGCAAATTGTGGAATAAGTTCTAATTTTTGTCACAGAATGAACAACGGTTGCAACAAAGAACTAAACAGTCAGTGAGTAGACAATATCGTAAAAATTATTTTGATCCATTGTATAATGATCCTGAATGTTACATTTTTCATAATTTTGGTCACAAAGCCTTAGATTGTCATTTGAAGAATTACAAAGTTGATCCATGAATAAATTCCTCAGCTAAAAAACGTCAAGATATGGAAAAATAAAGAAAGTAATAAGTGTGGATTAGTATTGTCATCCCAAAGACAAAAGAACCCCTGGTATATTGACAATGGATGTTCCAAACATATGAATGGAGAAAAAAGTAAGTTTTTGTCTCTAAGTGAAAGCAAATCAGGGAATGCAACTTTTGGAAATGATGCACTAGGAAAAATCAAAGGTAAAGGAATGGTAAGTCTAAGTAATGGCAAAGGGAAAGCTCAAGATGTGTTGTTGGTATATGGTCTGAAACATAATCTGCTTAGTGTCAGTCAATTTTGTGACAGAGGATGTGAAGTTGTTTTTACTTCTAAAGATTGTAGAATAAAATCTGTGAATTCAGGACAGCTGGTTGAAAAAGGCATAAGAACAGAAAACAATGTCTATGTTTTAAAAGAAGAAAAATATGAATGTCACTTAAGCAAGTATGATGAAAGTTGGCTATGGCATAGGAGACTTGAACACCTAAATTTTGATCATATAATCAATCTTAGAAACAGTGGGGCAGTAAAAGATCTTCCAAATATATCAAAACCAAATGATTATGTTTGTAAACCTTTCCAAATAGGAAAGATTACTCGGACACAGTTTAAATCTAAGAACTTTCATTCAACATAAAAACCTCTTCAATTAGTACATATGGATTTATGTGGACCATAAAGGAAGGAAGGTACAGGAAAAGAAAACTATTTCATATTCATTATTCATGATTATTCTAGACTAACATGGGTTGCTTTTCTGAAGGAAAAATCTGAAGCATTCAAAAAATTCAAAGTGTTTAAGGCTCGGACTGAGAATCAAACAGGAAAAAGATTGAAGGTAATAAAGTCTGATAAAATATTGAAGGCAATAAAGTCTGATAGAGGAGGAGAGTTTAGTTCATGGAACTTCAAAGAGTTTTGTGATAAACATGGGATCAAAAGAGAGTATATTATTCCAAGGACTCCACAACAAAATGGAGTAGTTGAGAGGCAAAATAGATCAGTTCAGCAGATGGCAAGATCTATGATGAATGAAAGGAATATTGCTCAGACATATTGGGTAGAAGCAATTCATACATCTATACATATTCTTAACAAATATCATCTCTGGCCACAAAGTGACAAGACTTCTTATGAACTATGGTTTGGAAGACCTGCTTCAATCAATCATTTTAAATTCTTTGGGAGTAAGTATTATATCAAGAATAATGATGAAAATCTTGGAAAATATGATGAAAGGGTTGATGAAGGTATCTTATTAGGGTATGCTACAAACAGTAAAGGATGCAGATGCTATAATAAGAGGCTGCATAAAATGGTTGATAGTATTGATATAAAAGTTGATGAAGAAATCCCGCTACGAAATGTAAGCAATATTGAACCAACCACAGAGGATATAGTTGAAGTTGAAGATGAACAGGTCCAAGAATCAAAAAGAGAAGACTCTGAGTCAGATGAAGATACAAATACTAAGGAAGACTCAAATCAGCAGACAGAAACAAAACCAACTCTCAGAATTGTTAGAAAGAATCATCCTGAAAAACAAATAATTGGTGATATGAATAAAGGAGTTCAGGCAAGAAGGCAATTGATTAAAGACTCAGAACAATCTCACATTGATTTCCTATATATGATTGAACCTAAAAATTTTGATGAAGCCAACAAGCATGATGATTGGATTAGAGCTATGAATGAAGAGCTTGATCACATTGATAAGATCAACACTTGGGAGCTTGTTCCTAGACCTGAAGATAAGAATGTGATAAGCTCCAAATGAGTGTTCAAGAATAAAATGAATCAACAAGGACAAATTGTTAGGAATAAAGAAAGATTGGTATGTAAGGGGTATGCACAAGTTGAAGGGCAGGATTTTGATGAAACTTGTGCACCAATGGCAAGATTGGAATCCATCATAATGTTTCTTGCCTATGCATGTCACAAGAACTTTAAAGTATATCAGATGGATGTTAAGTCAGCATTTCTTAATTGAGACCTAGATGAAAAAGTATATATGGAACAACCTGAAGGTTTTTCACTGACAGATAATCCTAACTATGTCTGCAAGTTGAAAAAGGAATTATATGGACTGAAACAAGCACCACGAGCCTGGTATTATAGACTGGACAAATTTCTACAGGACAAAGGGTTCAAGAAAGGTATTGTTGACAGTAATCTATACATTAAGTCTGAAGGTGGTGATTTATTAGTTGTTTTGGTTTATGTAGATGACATATTTTTGGATGTACTAATGACCCTTATGTTTAGTGGTTTGCTAATTCTATGAAAATAGAGTTTGAGATGTCCATGATAGGAGAACTGTCATATTTTCTTGGTTTACAAGTAAATTGGAGTTCTGCAGGGTTATTTATCTCTCAAGAAAAATATTTGAAAGAGATGTTGAAGAAGTTTCAGAAGGAAGATTCCTCTCTTCTTAGTACACCTATGGTGGTTGGTTGCAAGCTCAGTAAAGATGATATTTCACCTTATTTTGGTCAAAGAACATATCGATCAATGATAGGCAGTCTTTTGTACATCATAGCATCTTGTCCTTATATAATGCAAGTTGTTGGAATGGTAGGTTGTTATCAGTCTTCTCCTAAACAAAGTCATTTAGCAGTTGTCAAGAGGATATTCAAATATTTGAAGGGTACAATGACTTATGGTCTGTGGTATCCTAAAAATCAGAATTTTCAATTAACTGCATATTCAGATGTTGATTGGGAAAATTGTGTGGATGAGAGAAAGAGAACCAGTGGAGGTGCATTTTTCTTGGGTGATTCATTAGTAGCTTGGCTTAGTAATAAGAAGGGATCTATTTCATTATCAACTACAGAGGGAGAGTACATTGTTGTTGCTACTTGTTGCACAAATTTATTATGGATGATACAAACTCTTGCAGATTTGAAGGTAAGTTATACTGATCCCATTCCAATTCAATGTGATAACACCAATACCATTAGTGTCTCGAAGAATCTTGTTCTTCATTCAAAGACTAAGAACATACCAATAAAATATAATTTTCTCAAAGAACATGCTACAAACAGAGTTGTTCAGCTGAATTATATTCCTTCCACAGAACAGATAATTGATATCTTTACTAAACCATTAGCACATACACCATTTGAATATCTTCATCAGAAATTGGGGGTCATATCTTCTTTCATCTAATGTGTTCACCTTGTCAAGGGAGTACTTAAGTACTTATTGAATATCTCTTGTATTTCTGGTGAATATATTTTTTTTTCTATCATTCATATTTGACAGAGGGAGTGTGTTTCCTTTTTCATCGATGTCAAAGGGGGAGAAGGTTTGATTATTGTTGCAGAATGCAAAAATTTGCCATCAATGTCAATGGGGGAGATTGTTGGCGAGTTCTTTGTTTGATGTATTGTCAGTGTTGTCATCGATGTCAACTGAGAATGGTGAAAACAAAAGAAGGAATCACGAGACAAAGGTTCGAAGGTTTGATCTGACTGAGAATGGAGAGAGTGGGAAATGGCGAGAGCAGGAAGAGGCCATCTCCAAAGTCCCGAAATGCAAAGTCCCGATGAAATCTGGACCATTGGATCGAGGATTGTCGTGGGTCTTCGATTGAACGAGAGCGGAGTTCAGAAATCAAGAAATGAAAGAAAGGATTTGACCTGACTACGAACATCGTGAAACATGAAGTCGCAAAGTCCCGATTCGCGAAGAGAAGATCTAGGTCATCGGATCACAGGAAAGTCGTGGGTAGTCGATTGGACGAGAGAAAAGAATTGGGAATTGGGAAACAGAAGAAAGGAAGTGCTAACTTCCGACATTGCAAAATGCGAAGTCCCGATGTGCAAAGAGAATATCTGGGTCGTCGGATCACTGAGGGTCATGGACCGTTGATCTAGCACAATGAAGTTTGAAGTTCAGGAGTTCGGACATCGGAGCATGGAGGAGAGATAACTCGCGAGATCGCGAAACACAAATTTGTGTAGCGCCTTTTTTATTAGTGTGTGGTTATAGCTAGTGGTCACATCAATGGAGAATAGGGGAAGGAGCTATCGTTGCTAGGCCTCACTTCGGAGATTGGGAGTTGGGAGAATCAAGGTGACTCGCAACAACATATCCGATGTGCGAAGTCACGAAGCGCACTTTTTGTCTGGTGTATGGGAAAAAACAGTGGTCATGTGGGGAGGAACACGCCCTATGCTAGTTCGCGCAGGTAAAGTTTGCGAGGAACACATTTGAAAAGTCAAAAACCTCTGCGTGTATAATCCAATGACGGTGATTAATCGTCAGTCTGATCGAAAGGTTATTGTTTCACTTCATGAGTTCTTGATCAGGTACGATTCAGTTATACTAATTGAATCATGGTTCTTGGGCATTGGAGATTCGATGTGTAACTGATCATGGGAGATAGCATAAAATAAAAATGTAGAAATAGAGTGAGGATCTGGGTTTTATCTGAAAAAATGAGTTGCGCTGTAAGAAATGAAAATTACAGTATGCATAGTGTGAGAACAAATTCGGAGATGAAAAAACAGAAGCTGAACAGAACAGAAAAGGTGAAGAGAGAAGAATGTACAAGAATCTAAGAGAATGAGAAGAACAGAGAAAGAACAGATGGAAAGAGACAACAATTCTAGCCAAGTATGATCAGAACAGAAGAAGTGTAAAGCAAAGCAGAAATGCAAAACAGAAAAGAGAAAGCAAGAGGAGTCAAGCATGAACAGACAGAAGAAGATCAGAATTGCATAACAGAGAAGAAGTGGTAAGAATTGAAATATATGTAGTGTTTTTTGTTCAAGCAAAGATTTATAATCAGGGTGGTACGATGGTGCTAGGGAGTACTGTGGTCCTTTGTTATTCAAGTTGGTGCTTGAATACTGGGATTTGTAGCTTCCATCTAGTTGTGTCTAGAAAACAAGGTGTCGGGGTGGTGCTAGGGAAAACGAAGATTTTTTTGTGTGCAAGTTGGTGCTTGTATAATTGGAAGTAGGTGCTTCCATCCAGTTGGGGTTGGAGATCATAAGGAGCAAATATGCTTCTTTCTAGTGGGTGCTAAAGAAACCAGAGAGTTGGTTCTCTCAGCAAGTTGCAGCTTGTAAAATAGAGGTGGTAGCCTCACATTGAGTTGGTGCTCAAAGATAGATGATATACGAAACATAAAAATACTACCTATCATTCGAAGAAGAAGAGGTTTTCTCCCTTTATGGGTTTCTTCATGAATATATGTCTCTGTTTATATCATATGTGCGATTGACGTTCATTATTTATGTTGTTCATGTCTTGTATAATCTTGATGATCACTTGGAGAAGGTTAAAAATATTTTAATAGAGTTAAAAAAAAATAAGCACAGTAAAAATTGATTCAACCCCCGCCCCTCTCAGTTGTATTAGTAATTTCAACAAAGGAATCCCTTAGTGTTTTCCTTGCATTGGATCACATAGGGAATGGAAATGCCCTCGAAACTGAAATTATGAGGAAGATGAAGATCCTAATAAATTTGAGCATATGGATTTGGTTAAATATTTGGATCGTATCTATACCTGTTGACGGGTCCAAATGGCTTGTCAAGCAGGTAAAGGAGAATGTATGATGGCAAGTCCCAATTAGACCTACTCTCGTTTGGTGTAGTGTTTTTAACGAGTATGTGGGCCTCATTTCCACTCAGAATTAAAATAAGAAAAAGGGGAAAGACAACAGAATTTCCCCAAAATAGTTCTAATTAGTCCTAATACTAATCTAATTGAAAGAAAACTAATATAATCTAACTACTTCTAACCTATCCCAAGAGAAAAATCAATAGAATGAGTACAGTGAGAGATAATATCATCAGAACCAAAAATAATTCATGTATGCTAATGATAAGTGATAAAAACAATGCTACAGATACATTTTACGATTTTTTCATAATATTGTTTCTAAACTCATAAGGAAACATATGACGACATGATCAAATAGAATAGAGTGAAGAAATAGTTCATACAACAGAATTCTATGCTACTCAGGAAGAAGATAAATGCACAAAGAATATTCTCATGTGCATTCATTAAAGCCACAAATTTCCAAAATGCCTCCTGCTCTTTATTCATTCAGAAGTAAGAAAAACCCCCTATGTACATTCAACGAGCTCTCCTTTATAAAACAAGAGAGACTCTTCAACTCTCATTGTTGTTTATTTCATTTTCATTCTATTTCTCATCTTACATTTCGAATTTCCTTCATATTTTCAAAAATGAATATCCGGAGTTTACAAACATAAGTTGGAGAGTCTCTTGGGAGGTTATTTTCTCCCTCAGGGGGCTCATAAATTATATTCATTCGCAAATATCTGTATTTTTGTATGTTGGTGTTGTTATTTGTTCCTTGAGTTATTCTGGGCGTTTATGGTGTTTTCCTATTGATCAAGATTTATTTATATTCTTCTCCTATGTATCATATTTCCATTCAACTAGTTTTGGTTCGATTTCACGTCCTGTAGCTTGAGATATGATTGTTGGAGCATAACATAGCATGTCCTTCAACTGGATTCGGGTTCCTTCTGTGTTTTTCATTTTCGAACAATTTCCAATCAGTATATGCCATCAATTTCTATCCCATCATTTTCTTATCCCTTCCATCTTTCCAGTGAGCCATCATGGGCCTGATTTTGTTTCTATAGCCTCAGATATAGTTGTTTGAAGTCTACACGACCATTTATCCCCCAAATCTCGCGTCTGTTGTTTTCTACATTTTTTGACATATTTTGTCACATGGATGGTCTGAATACCTCTGCCACTATGTTCCTCAGCCCGATATCATTCCAATAAGGTATCATGGGATCAAATTTGATACTTGCAACCCAAGTTATCCTCATTTGAAAACGTCGTTCAATAGTCGTCGATCAAGCCTACAGACAAATCTAGATCGTTGATCCTTATCCTGCAAATAGAAATCATGCATGCATAAGAAATGTCAACACTTAGTGATTTAAATGGATTTATCCCCTATATATAGTTTGAATAAGAACCTAGGTGGGCATAGGACCTGTGGCTTGAAATATAAATTTAGCTAATTTCGCTCCTAAAAATTAGGGAAATAATTAAAAAAATAAAAATAACAAAATTATTTACATTAGTTACAATTAATAACAAAAATAACAAAATTACCCCTAATCTACATGAAAATCAAAGAAAATTAAAATTAAACTAATCTAATTGCCCCCATTAATGTGAAAATACAAATTACTAAAATTAAACTAATAAAATAATATTAACTACACCCCTACCTAGGTAAAATTAGTAATTAATAAAAATTGAAATTAAATGAAAATAAAAATAAAATAAAGTTAATAAATTAAATAAAATAATAATAATAATAATTTCCCCCCACCAAAATGGACATAGTCTGTGGGATATAAAATCCCCATATGATATTCCCCAATTCCCCCCAAAGTCTTCGTCGTCGAAGAGGTGCACTCACACTACACTCCACACTCCCGATGACAACAAAGTACACTCCACTCCATCTCACTCTCTTTGAACGATGATCAACTCCAATGGCTTGAGACATATAAAACAATATTTTTTTCAATGACGCACATCTTTCCATAATAATATTAAAATAATCCTAAAAAATATTACATGGTCGTCATTGGGAGTTGGTATGTGAAGGTAAAATGTGAATTCATCGATGGAAACTTCTGATGACATGGGGTCATCCCTATTCCTCCGATGGGTTAATAAGTATTAAAATAAAAAAATTGATAAGTGCATGTTCTTCAAAATAATATTAAAATAATTGCAATTGGGGTGTGTGCACATTCTCCAAGCAATTATATTAATTAACCCTCCAAAATATTATTATTGATCAGGGGATCAAATTTTGCTCAATTTTCAAAGTGCTCGGAATGCGACGAAAACAGTGCCATTGTGTCTGTCTCGTCTTCCTGATTCCGGCGGTATATTTACTTTCTCAAATGGAGTCTGTATGAAGGAGATGTCGCGATCTGTCAACCAAGCCAAATAGGCAAAAATTTTGGATGCTGACTGTACCTGTCCGTACAGTCCGTACGGTGACGTGGCAAGGTCGTACCATCCATACAGTGACGTGGCAGGTGGATGATGTGGCACGTTTTGATTGGTTGATGTTGGTGAGTAACGTGTTGACACGTGTCTGGATGATGGCGAATGATATGAGGACACGTGGCCCAATCCAAGGGCGCCACGTGTCCCCCTCATTGTTTGGTTATGTGTAAAAGTTTTATGGGAGTCCGCGGGGTTCGACCCTCGGACCTCCCCCATTGTTAAAGCTTTAACAAATCTCTGCTAACCATTATGCCGCCACATGAACATTGTTAGTAATATGGTTTTACTAATATTTAACGTTGATATATGTTGGATGCAAAGGGGGGTCGGGCCGGGGCTTAGCCCCGACCCGAGGACACATTGTAATACATATGACCATATATATATTGATCTGACCATTGGGCGCGCATTGTATTAAATTGCAATGTATTGCAATATTACATTGCATACACATATATTATAGTTTGAATATTATATTAAACATGCGCGCGGGGTTTTGAACCATAACCTTTGGTTAAATGCGCGTGTATCATTGGTTTAGGTGTGTAAAGTTTTATGAGTCCATGGTTCACCCTCGGACCTCCCCCATTGTTAAAGCTTTAACAAATCTCTGCTAACCACTATGACGCCACATGAACCTTGTTAGTAATAGTTTCACTAATATTTAACGTTGATATGTTGATGGTATTCCGGCTTAGCCCCACCCGAGGACATTGTACACATATGACCATATATATATTGATCCGACCGTTGGGCCAGACATTAAATTGCAATGTAATTGCACATATACTGCATACACATATATTATAGTTTGAATATTATATTAAACATGCGTGCGGGGTTTTGAACCATAACCTTTGGTTAACGCGCTGCATGTAACCTCGGTGGTTTGACCTGATTAACCACGCTGGAGTTACACAATGGACAAATCTAATTAACCACTTTGCCCAAAGATTCGTCATACATGCTACCATACTCTTCAAAAAGTTTGCAGCTGCTTAGGGTTGGAGGCTTTAATTGTTCATCTGTCTAGAACTGCTACGGCTATACCGGTACCGGGTTTTTATGCTTAAACGAGCGTGTGAGCCGTAGTTTTCTCAAGGGGTGCGGAATTAGAACCAAAGACGTTGAAGCTTTGAAGAGGGAGACTCGTGAGGCCTAATCCTCTACCGGACGGGATTGAGGTGCAGGAAGAGCCTGGATAGGGGTTTTGGGATGCTGGGTAGCTATTGGAGCAGTCGGTTTGTTAGCTTGAGCATTGTAAGACATGCTTTTGAGCACTTTTGAGCAATTAATAATAATGATCCATTGGAAGTTGGACCAGAGATGTAGCCCGAAGAGGGGTGAACTCTTTTATAAATTGTTGTGCATGTGTTTATGTTCAATGTTTATGCTGTTGTTTAAGTGTATTTTTTGCATGGGTAATCCTTAATTTATGTGTTGCAAATTGATCATGTTGCTTTTTAAAACTACATAACATTTCACTTGCAATATATTTTCAAGTTTTTCAAGTCTTCTTCATTTTAGATCAAGTTGGTATCGAGCACCCGTTTTGAAGACTTGATTGTTTGCAAGCTTTGTTTCGATGCTCACAAGGTTGAAACTCACAAGAGGAGAAGGTCAACTCAGGAGCCAAAGTTCTTATCCCGACAAGGAGGAAGGCCATCTTACCTAAGTTGCAGAGACATTCACCAAGTATGGCTTATGAATAAAGTCATGAACGTGTTCCTTAATTTAAGAAGAAGATCCGCGCATCACAGAGTTGAAAACATGATGAAGATCTGTTGGAATCGAACATACGTCAAAAGAGGGTGTTAGCTCCAACCTTCAATGCATCGTGAGTGTGGTGACGAGACTCCAGGTGGAAATGGAGGAATGGTGCTTCTCCACCACCCTCTCCTCCTCCATCATCTCTTCTTCTTCTACCAGTTCAAAGTTGATCTTCCCAAGAGGCATGGCAGTTCTCGCACCTCTTCATTAAAGCTTGATATAAAATTCTTGAATTGCCACTTATAATGGAGAAGTTAACACTAAAAAGTTAGATAACTCGATATGTCAAATTGAAGTATATTCTAGAATACAAAAGATTCAAGATGATGAAACCAAAATTCAAAGCTAGCTTCATTAAGATTAGATGGTTCAAAGACTTATTTGTGGGGAATCTAAGACATTGCGAGGAAATGAAAAAGAATGGAAAAAAAAATTTCTTCTTGAATGATTTACAATAGCAATTAAAAAACAATTATCCATTAGCTTATAAACAAAAAGGCAACCATGGAATGGCAGTATTTTAGACAAGCAAAAGGACAATTTACAAAAGTTTACCCGTGAGTTTAGAGAAGAGCTTTGGTTTTGAGCTGGATTTGTTCACAAGAAACATTGTTCAAATATATTGGCGTTGTATAGTTATTTGAGGCATACTATACTTATGTTTAATCCTACCAATCTAGATGAATTTTGCATAGGCTACTCATTTGGAAGCAAGGTGAAAGAATGATACTCATGAAGGCTTCAAGAAGACATGCAGCCAAAACATGGAGACAAAGGAAGAAGAAATTCAAAAGCATGAAGAATGTCATGAATAAGGAGGGAGAAAGTCTACATGTAAACATTGTTCAAAGGATGGCCATGATGAAGACCACTATTGGAAGCTTCATCCCTGAAGAAGACCCAAAAGTTTGGCAACAACTTAAAGGGAAGTCAAAGACTCCAGACTGCTTTACAAGATTTGGGTTCGATTCCGTGATGAGACGAAGATCACGGCGATGTGGGTTACCAAGGTAATAATTATGTTGCAAGTGCTAGCTCTTCAAGTAATGCAAATGTCAATGTAACTCCAACAGAGAAACGAGAATTGAACTTTTCATATAAGGGTTATTTCAAAACATACAGCATTGATAATGCTTGTTTTATCGAGGTCACAAGCAACCTTATTTCAAGAGACTGCTAAGAAACTATTGTTGGAAACAAGTCCACATCCCAAGCCATACCTTGGTTGGATATGTGGGATAATGCTAAGTTACAAGTAACCGTGAAGTGTAAACTTAGGTCTGCTTATAATCGCCAATTTTTGTTGATGAGGTAGAGCTTGATGTGTTTCCGTTGGATATATGTGGCATTTGTTTTGGGAAGTCCTTATTTATATGATAGGAAAGCCACTTCATCGTCGAGAATAAGTATCATTTGTTTAAAGATGGGCTGAGTATGTCATCGAGTTCACACTAAGAAGATGAACTTATCAATCATAAATGCAGTGGCAAATGAAGAGGTTAGTTAATGCAAGTAAAATTTACTTTAATGATCAAACTCTAAAACGATGTTGAGAACGCAATACTTCAAGGTTGTGATACTAAGTTAAATCAAATCCATTTGGTTGTTAATCAAGATGATGACATGTTTAAAGAACTCAAGGGGTTGCCTCTCAAAAGAGGAATCCAACATGAAATTCAGCAACAAGATTGTCCACTTCCAACATTGGTATGTATAGATTGTCGCTATGTAAATGTCGAGATTAAAACAAATTCAGTAGTTGTTGTGGACAAAGGTGATTCGTGCCAAGTTCTTCACCATGTGGATCTCCGAATTGTGTTGGTTCCAAAGAAGGATGGAACGTGGGCAAATGTGTATTGATTTCGGCTTGAACAAAATAACGCTAAAAATCGCTTATCCTCTTCCACCTAATTTCTGATGATTTGCTTGATCAATTAAAAGATGCAATATATTTCCCACTGCTAGATTTAAGGAGTGTATATCATCAGATCAGGATTGCCGAGGGGCTAATACATGGAAGACAACTTTAATGACCTACAAGGTTTGTTTGAATGGATGGTAATGCCTTTTTGACTTTGCAATGCACCTCCTACTTTCACGCGAGTTATGAATGATGCATTGAGGCCTTTTCTCGGATGATTTTGTTATTGTCTACTTAGATGATATTTTGATTTTCAGTAAACTGCGGAAGCATATTGAACATGTGAAAAGTTTTGGATGTTTTGAGGAAAGAACAACAGTTTTGAAGTTGTCCAAATGTGAATTTGGCAAAACTTCGCTATCATCTTAGGGTCATTGTTGGTGGAGGTGAATAAAAATTGATCCCCAAAGTTAAAGCATTTGAATGGTCCACCAAAGAATGTGACGTAGGTAAGAAGTTTTTTGGGAGCGTACCTAACACCGAGAAAGTTTATTAGTTAACTTTTCGGCCCATTGGCAGTCTATTGCATGTTGTGACAAGTGTCGTGTTAAGCTTCCAATGGGGAGGCAAGCAACAACAGGATTTTGATACTTTGAAAGAAAATATCAGTTCAACGCTGGTTCTTGGACTTCCAAATTTAAGACAACCTTGAAATCCAAACAGATGCAAGAAATCATGCAATGGGAGCAGCTTACCAAAGATGGTAAGCCAATTTGTTTTCATTCGAGACGCTCAATGGTGCCGCGGATTAATTATCCTACTTATGATAAGGAATTATATGCATTGGTTCAAAGTACAAGAAATGGAAGCATTATTTGTTGGGAAAAGAAACCATTATTCACGTGATCATCAACCTTTGCAATATTACAATCACAATCAAAGCTACGTTAGCCAGGCACTTCCATATGGATGGGTTTTCTTCAACAAGGTCATTTGTTTATCGTGTATAAGAAGGGAATTTTTAATAAAGTCGATGATATGTTGTCCAGACCTATTGTTGCGCTTCAATTATTCTTAAGCATAGTCCCATAATGCATGAAAGTTATGTGGAACAAAGATACTTTAGATGCTGACTTTATGAAGCGGTATGAAACTCTTCTTGTGCCACTCTAACCATGTTGAAGAATTGACTATCATTTGCATGATAAGACTTTGTATCATCTTGGAAAGTTGTATTCCATTGTGGAGAAAGAATCAACATCATAAGAGAAGCCGATTCTTCTCTTATTGGTCGTCACTTTTGGTGTAGGCAAGACGCTGGCTAATTTGCAAAAGATAACGCTAATCGCCTAGAATGAATGAAAGTGTTTTGCAATATATTCGGGGATGTTCACAGTGCTACAAGTAAAATCCGCACCCAAAGTTGGGTCGGTAAACTCCACTTCCAGCTCTTCGACCTTCGAAAGCATTTCTCTGCTGGATTTGTTGGTGGTTTACCTATGTCGAAAGGGTCATGATTATCTTTATGTTGTGGTTGATCGCTTTTAGCAAGATGTGTATTTTGACTGGTAAATTAGTAGGGTACCGTGCCAGAAATGGCACAATTGTTCTTTCAAAAATGTTTGGGTGCATTTTGGTTTGCCCAAGTCCATCATTTCCGATCGGGATTCTCAATTTGTTGAAGTTTTTGTTCAAGTTTGTGGGCACTCATGGCCACCAAGTTGAAAAAGAGCACGCTTTCATCCAGACGATGGTCGACAGAGGTGTATGAATCGCATAAAGGGTACATCTTCTTCGCGTATATTGCGTTAGCCATCCTAAGTTGATGAATATTTCGATACTACGCTTAGCATGCTTACAATTGAGTTAAGCACTCTTCGATGCAAACGCCACCATTTGAGACATGTTTCGGCTATTTGCCCAAGTCACCTTTGTGATTTTCATCTTTGGGAAAGATATTGTTGTTAATGGGCAATATGATATTGATCGGGCGTAGAAGTTCATTGAACAAATTCATTCGATACATCGGGTGGTGCAAGAGCAATTGGAAAAGAGACAAGCCAAGTAAAATACAAGACATGACAAGCATCGTATTGATCACAGCCGGGTTGGTGATGAAGTTTGGATTTACATCAGCAAGGGTAGGCTTAAAGGAGAAGGTAAAGTTGAAACCACTGATATGGTCCTTCAAAATTGTCGGCAAGATTGGTAACAATGTTTTTCGCTTAGATTTGCCTCCATATATGCGCATGTATGCAGCTGTTAATGTTGAGAATTTGAAGTTGTATGAGCTTCCGCGATTGGATGATCAAGGAGAGCATGTTCGATTCCTTCCATAGATGATTTTTCTCCGTGAGTATCTAACAGAACTGCGCAGGAAGACACCATACTTTGACAAAGAGAATGCTAATCTCAAGGAGAAATGAGGACATTTATGAAGTTGGTATTAAAGGGATTAATCCAAGCAAGGCCAAGTTGATTGAGGTTGGAAGGGTTAGGGAACTTTACCCTCATATTTATATAGATCGAGATAGTCTTTGGAGGTCCAAAAGCTTTCCAATGGGGAGGTGATCAAGGGATCAAATTTGCTCAATTTTCAAAGTGCCTCAATGCCACTTAAAATAGTGTCATTACACCGCCTTGTCTTCTTGATTCCGGAGGTATATTTACTTTCTCAAATGGTTCGTGATGAAGGAGAGTTATCGCGATCCGTCTGCCAAGCCAACAGTGCAAAATTTTTGATGTCGATCATATTCGTCCTATTATTCTCGGTATTTCCGCGATTTGGCAGGTCATACCATCCCGACGGCAGACGCAAGGTGGATGAGGTAATGCTTGATTATTGATACATGAAAACGTTGACACATGTCCGGGATTGAGGCTTTAATGATATGAGGACATCGCGGAGTCCAATCCATGTTTATGTGGACACGTGGCCCAATCCAAGGGCGCCACGTGTCCCCCTCATTGTTTGGTTATGTGTAAAATTTATATGGGAGTCCGCGGGGTTTGACCCCCGGACCTCCCCCATTGTTAAAGCTTTAACAAATCTCTGCTAACCATTATGTCGCCACATGAACCTTGTTAGTAATATGGTTTTACTAATATTTAACGTTGATATATGTTGGATGCAAAGGGGGGTCGGGACGGGGCTTAGCCCCGACCCGAGGACACAATGTAATACATATGACCATATATATATTGATCCGACCGTTGGGCGTGCATTGTATTAAATTGCAATGTATTGCAATATTACATTGCATACATATATATTATAGTTTGAATATTATATTAAACATGTGCGCGGGGTTTTGAACCATAACCTTTGGTTAAATGCGCGTGTATGTAACCCGTGGTTTGACCGGTGGATTAACCGCGCTAGAGTTACACAGTTGGACAACGAATTAACCACTTTTCCAAGCATTCGGTCACATGCTACCATACGCCCAAGTGCCGAGGCGGTTAGGGGCTGGAGGCGCCTTAACCGTCCTACGGTTTGCACCGTTGGCACGGTTGCGCCCGATGCTGGGTTTTTGTGCTTAAATGAGCGTGTGAGCCAGGTTTTCTCAAGGGGGGTGCGAATTGTAGAACCAGAGACAGCAAGCTTGAAGAGGGAGACTTCCAGGAGGCCTAACTTCTTCATTTTTCTACCGATTGAGGTGCCGAAAGAGCCCAGACAGGGGTTTTGGGACGCTGGGAAGCCATTGGAGCAGTCGGTTTGTCAGTTTGAGCATTGTAAGACATGTTTTTGAGCAATTTTTGAGCAATTAATAATAATGATCCATTGGAAGCTGGACCAGGAGATGTAGCCTAGAAGAGGGGTGAACTCCTTTATCAAGTGTTGTGCACATGTGTTTATGTTCAATGTTTATGCTGTTGTCTAAGTGTATTTTGCATAAGTAATCCTTAATTTATGTGTTGCAAATTGATCTTGTTGCTTTAAACACATAACATTTCACTTGCAATATATTTTCAAGTTTTTCAAGTCTTCTTCATTTTTAGATCAATTATAATGCATGATCCATGAATTCATCGTCGGGTATCATGGAAAAGGAGGCGATAAACCTCAGTAAGTCTTCCAACAAATTACACTCCCGATGACACTTTTTTTCCCACTCTAGCTCACTTTCGACGACAATGGTAAGATTTAGTAAAAGGTAAATGTTAATGGTCGGTTTCGACGACTTGGGATATGATGAATATTAATATAATAAAATTTACCACATGGGTGCATGTCTTCCAAGGAAAATAATGTTCCAAAAAAAGATATTAAAACAATATATTCATGGTCATGGTCGAGGTTTGTGGTAAGGGACATGAAGTATGGGTAAGAGACTCCCGATGATGAAGACTCGTGAACTCTTCCCCCAATGTATTTACCCCATGTAAAACAAATATCTAATGTGAATTAGTTTTTGCCTAAGTAAAGATAAATACCTAAAGTAATTATGTGGGAAAACCATGGCGAAAAACCACGATAAATACCATATGGTTTTGAAAAACCATGGGAAAAATGAATATAGATAAAAATAAAAATAAAAAAAATAAAAAATAAAAATAAAATTTTGAAATTGAAAATAAACTAAAATAAAAATATATACAAAAAATATGTACAAAAATAAAAAGTGAAATAAAATTACAATTTAGGAAATTATGCCAAATTACACAAGTCAAGGTTCCATGCCCCTCATGGTTCTATAGATTAGGGTTTTTCCAATCACGGTTCCACACCTAGGGGCCGAAATTTGGAATAAAACATATAAGGTAGGATTTACAAACCGGGTGCCATGGAGAGGAGTTAGGTCATATGGTGATGAATAATATTGTGATTTAGCTGCGATGAAGGGGAAGGATACAACACTTCATGTGACGATTTAACACCACAAGTAACGACGAGTGGGAAAAGGAGATTGATTCCAACCAAGCGCATGACACAAGTCAGTCCAAACAATATGCACATCTCAGAAGGAAGACATGTTAAGATCGTGAGGAGAGGGAATACAACCATACCAAGGAAAAGGTCCTTATGCTAGACCACCCATTGCATGATACAAATGTAACATGTATCTAACAAGCATCAGGTGATGACACGAAAAGGACTTGCAATCAATAATATGAATGGGATTTTGGCCTGATTTTTGGCTAGAGGTGAGAATGAAAAGGACCCGGTATAGATCAATATGAAGAGGTTCAAGGATAGGCTTTGCGGGAAATGTGGATTCGACAGCCTTGGGGGATTTGGACCTCCAGACAATTGCACGCCAAGGTAATTCACTTCCCGATAAGGATAATCCTAGCAAGGATCAAGGTCAAGGTTGTGGACAAAGATCAAGAGATTTCCCCACATGTCTCTCAAGGCTAAAGCGATCATGTGAATGAAGTGGCCCTGCAAACCTGCTCTTGCAAAATAGAAGAATGAGATCATCCATGCAATCAAAATGAGACTTACCAATACACCATAAACCTCTTATTCTCTGCCTTAAAGTAAACTTATAGATAAGTATTATATTCTTCAACAATAATCATGGGTGGCTATAGATAAGTGTCTTGATATTGTATGTGTCAAGTTTCAACTCAGAAGAAGGATTAGTTATTTTGTAATTTAGACTTACAGTTTGAAACAGGTGAATAGAATCTGCATGCAAAAACATAAAGATGAAAACATGAAGCGCAATTGTGCAACATGAAGATGCATAGTTTGAGTCAGTCAATCAGAAAAATAATCAACAACAAACTTATTCAAGACATGCAATAGAACATCAAACCCTTCCACCACATAAGATCATCAAGCACTTCGGAATCAGAAAAAGGTATGAAGATAGCGTGTCAATTTCATCATACAAATTTCAATGAAACATCACAGGTCAATAAGAATCATGATGACATTTGAAATCATCATAACGAAAGGAATATTCAACACCCATCAAAGATAATCATCAATCAATATTAAACCCCCAACTCCCTCAAGGTAGGAAAAGAAGTAGCATTAGGCTCAAGCAGTAGAGGATTAGGCAATAAAGATGAAATTTTAGTAGGGGTCCCTTTCCTTTCGCTTGTAAAAGTAAAAGTAAAGGGGGATTTTTGTGGCTTCAACAATACCATACCTTAATAAACATATACGGTCACTAGTGAGAAAATGGAACAAATTAAGAAAAAGATTTTTGATGTTGGTATGTTAGCTAGGTTGGATATGTTGAATATCATGGATGAAGAGTCTAAGAATAATCTCAGGAAAGAAAAATTATTGCAATACATTAGAAGGAACAAAGCACCTGAAGCTTCACAACCCAACGACTCTTATCCTCTTGCAATAAAGTGGACTAGATTCCCTTTACCATTGGATACAAATCCTACTCCTTCATCAACATCATAGAAGAATTACGATGTGCACTTGAATTATTATGTGTCAAATACCTTGGCTAAGGTCATTGTTCATGTTCCTCTCACAAAATTAATCAAGATTCCTTCCCAAAGGGATAAAGTGACGAATTTCCTAAGTATTGAAGACACACCCAAGGACCCTCTAGTGATATTGCAAACCATGAATTATGATATAAATAATGGAGGGATTGCACCTTTCTTTATCACCTTGGCAATGAATAACCTCCTTCGCTATAACTATATGTTAGATTCTTTCTCTCCACCAATGTTATGTCTTTATAGGTCATGAACCAATTAGGATTGAAAACCAAAATACCTTATATGAATGTGTGTGGTATTGAATCAAGAGCAATTATGGTTTGTGGTATAATTAAATATTTGAAGGTTTTTCTAGCAGTATATCCAGATATATCTCTCTTAATGGGTATTGTAGTCATAGATGTGTTTGATGCTTGGGGAATGTTATATTTGTATAGAAAATGGGCTACAAATTTGGGGGGTAGAATCCAATGGATTTATTTTATGCAACGATCCCAACTTATGAAGGAACCATTGTCACTCTTTATAGTTATCCCATTGTGAGATACCAAGTAGAGGATCCTAAAGGCCTTATGAATGAGTTGATGTGCATAGATGAAGAATTTGGAAACTTATGCATTTCATCAATTCAGTATCACCATAATAGAAAGAGGGATATGATGTTATTTGGACTATGTATTTTGATGGTGCTTATTCTAGGACATGAGTCGGTGTTGGGATAGACTATGTGTCTCCTATAGTTGTTTCCACACTCTTTTATTATAGGATTGAATTTGATTGTAATAATAACATTTCCAAATATGAATCCGTGAAATTCAGATTAGATTTGGCCCCAAATATGAAGATTAAGTTCCTAAAGGTAATTGGGGATTCTGATCTTATTGTCTCGAAAATAAAAAAAGGTGTTTGTTGCTAAGAATGAGAGATTAAGGACATATAGAAACATGGTATCAAATACCATGGAACTCTTTGATCCATTTGCAATTGAAGCAATTCCAAGAGAGAAAAATGTTGTTTCTAATGCATTGGCAGTATCAGCATCCACTTTGTAACCATATAGGGAGATCGTCCATGGTGAGGGTAAAATGGAAATAATTTGTAATGAACCAAATTCTTAAAATATCATAACATAATAGAATTACACACCATGTACAACAATGTGAGAATGGATCACAACTATTGTTGATACTGAGAAGGGGGTGAATCAGTATCAAGTACAATTTAAAACATTTTTCAACTTATACTTAAACCATTCAATTATATCCAATGAGCAATGAACAATAGTATAAGATTTACACCAATACACCACAATACACCATGCATAATATATGAGAAATAATCAATAGTTATTGTTCAAGGGAAGTAATGACTTCCAGAGGTAGCTACAACTTCCAAATGTAAAGGGAGGGATAAACCTCCAAGAGGAAGATACAATCCTCCAATATCAAGAGAGAGTTGAACTCTCCATCCTTTCCCCTTCCTTCCA
>SNQJ01S0057924.1:0-14823 GCA_010110895.2 Picea sitchensis | reverse complement strand
TCAAGAGAGAGTTGAACTCTCCATCCTTGCCCCTTCCTTCCACCCAAGAATATATGATAGATAATAAAACTTTACATTAAATCATCACCATCAACCAATCATCACATAGAACCTGATAATGCTTCCTAAGACTTCTTCAATTTCTCCAATTCTTCAATTTCTCCAATTCTTCAATTCTTGGAGTACTCTGATCCTGTAGATAACATTACTCAATGTATTCTCTGAAACTCCTCCAAGTTTCACTCCTTGAATCCTCCTCAAAAAGAAGTTATTTAAAGAATGGTAGACTTTATTCAATTCTGGTCTATTCAGGAGAGTGAACTTTCACAGAATGCTCCGCGCTCAATATTTAACATCCAATTCTAAAACTCACAAAAAAGAAACTAAAGTCTGTACTCTTTCCAATGAAATTTGTCCCACTTCATTTTTATTATCGATGAAGAAGTTATGATTTTTTTACCCGGAACACATGTTTATTGACTAGCTTCAGGACTGGTCACAAACCCTATCTTCCACAAAGTGTATCTCCATAATTATATCGAATCAAGAGCTGAAATTTTTACCACAGGTACCTTGATATGTCTTCTCAATAACATAGAAATTTCACCATCTGAATCATTCTATAAAAAAAATTATAGAAAAAATGGTAAGATGACCTGAAAATAACATACCTTAGAACACATCACCAAAAGACTTCATCCTCCCTTGAAATTCGGCCTTCTTTACTTTTGATTTCCTTTGAAATTCAACTTATATCAAATGAATGTATAATGATGTGTATTTATACCATTTAAGTCACTTCCTTTTAAAATTAGGGTCGATCTGACACTTTCTTATTTTGTAATTATTTTCTTTAATTATCTTCAGGGCCTACATGTACTTCCTTCTTCAATTCACTTTAACATCTTCAAAAATTCATTTCTCCTCAACCATGAGGATCCACGTGACGTGCCACATACCACCGGTAACAACATGATGTATACTATCCAGCCATGGGTGTTGTATATGCATGTGCATTTTTCTTCATGTCCAAATACCTTCAACANCATGATGTATACTATCCATCCATGGGTGTTGTATATGCATGTGCATTTTCCTTCATGTCCAAATACCTTCATCAATATTGCGGTCCAAAACCCATGACTAGGGTTGACATCAATGACAAAAACCAATCTTCCAACAACTACAAGATAGATAAGTTACACAATAACTCCTTAAATAATAGGAGAACCTCCTCCACATAACCAAATGCCTTTATACATCACAATTCACATCTCTCCAATAATGAATACATGATCTCTATATATACCTATTCACACCTACACATGAGACTCCTTTACTATTAAGCCAACGTTATTACGTGTATATTTTCACATTACATGTACATTTAGGCCCATATATTCCCCCCGTTGGGGTAATATCATATACATTTATCCCTATATATGCTCCCCTTGTTTCATAACATAGTACCCTCCTTCAAAAAGATTTGTCCTCAAAGCTTTGCAATTAAAGGCTTCACATGTGATGAAACCAAGTAATATGATTTTCTAATGTCCCTTATTTATTCTTTACATTGATGATGTTCCATCCATCCAAAATCAACTATCTTTGGTCATAATCATTGGTGGCTAGTTGTAGCATAATTTACTTTCCTTTGAATCTATGTATTATTGTTGAAGCTTCTCCAATTTGTAGTAGATGTTGGTCTATGATAATATCTAGTTGAATAATGGTTTTTTGATGCATTTTTCCATGAATATTGATAAGTATTCCATCTTCTTCCTTGATAATGATGATATTCATCTTCTTGTCTTCCTTTAAATATTTCCTAATAATGAGGGTGTCGATATGTTTTCAGAGTTGACAGTTTTTCTTCATTCTGTACATCCATGTCTTCTTTTCATAGACAATGGAATACTCTATCCTCTTTTCTTGGTCTTTGATTACTCTATCCTTCGATATAATACCATCATATTTGGCATGTACATCCTCTAGATGAATTTCAACTTCTTCAATTATCTTATGGTGACCTTCTTGAATCTTGTCTTCTTTCTCCTTTTGGAGTTGCAATGTCACCCCATTTATCAAATTCTAACAGCCTTCTTCAATTATGGATTGCATTTCTTCTTTTACCTCATCGATATTTAGGGATTCCTCAACCTTCTTGCAAATTTCCTCTTCAAGTCTTTTGGTAAATTCTTCATCCAAGATCCTCATTTCTTCTTGATTTTGATAATTCTTCTTTTGTTCTTTCAATCTTTTAACCTCATCCAATAGTTTTTTATTATGGTTTCATAATCTACATATCTCTTCATCTTTCTTTTTCAAATCTTCCCTTGACTCATTTTTTTCCAACTTTCCATTTCTAATATTTTCTTTCTTTATGTTCTTAATCTCCTTACTGAGTGACTCATTAAAGGATTGCATCTTGATGAACTCATCATTTTTCTTTGTAATATATTTTCTTAGCTCTTCATTATCCTTTTGAAATTTAGATACATTTTCTTTTGATTCATTTAGTTCCACTTGAATTTTATTTGTCTCCTCCATTTTTTTAATCCTTAATCCATTTATTTGATAAGAGTTTTTCAAAATTTTCCCATGAGAGGGAGAATCTAGTACCTTCATCAAGGATATCCCACCACTTAAAATCTTCACCACTCAAGTAAAATCCTACCATCAAAGGTCTCAAATTATATTAATCTATCATCCTCAACCATTCCATAGGATTCAATTCGTCTTTATCTTCATCCCCATAAAAAATAGGTATTGTCGTTGATTCTTGATTGAGGTATAACTCCAATGGATTTTGAATCATCTCAATCGGGCATTCCAATCAAAGGTTATGATAGTTTTAAGTGAACATACCTTTGAAACCCTGATTTGGAGTCTGTCCTCCTGGCCAACCTTCCTACTTATAATGTATTTCTGAAATTTTGTCCCTTATGACTCCAAAATTTCGACCTGTATTACTCTGAAATATTTTCTCTACAATTCCATAGGTCTAACCAAAATTGGTTGTGCCAAATGAAAGTTGTGGTAACTTTCCCAAACCTTGTTGAATTTTGTCCTATTTTGGAGAGAAAACTTGTACATAATGCCACACATCCAATATTGGATACCTGATCCTAAAATTCCTACCCCAAATACTAAATAATTTTATATTTCCAATGCAATAGGTCTCATTAAATTTGGATCCTCTCTGAAGACGATATGATGTTTTTACTCAGAACTCTTGTTTGAGACTAGTTATAGGACTAGTCAAGAACCTTATCTTCCACAGGGTGTATCTCCGAAATTATAATGACCAAAAATCATAAATTCATACCATAAGTACAATAATATGTCTTCTAAATATCCTCCAAGTTTTTCTTTCTAAAGTGGCCCCGAAAAGATGTTATAGTGAAAATTCCATGATGACTTTCTTGAGGAAGAAAAACCCGAGGATCGATGCTCTGATACCAATTGTAACAAACCAAATGCTTAAAATATCATAACAGAACATAAGTACACACCATTTACAACAATGCCAACATAGAGCACAACTCCAAGATAGATATTTTACACAATTACTACTTAAATAATAGGATAACCTCCTCCACATAACCAAATACCTTTATACATCACAATTCACATCTCTGCAATAATGAATACATGATCTTTATATATACCTATTCACACCTACTCTTAAGACCCCTTTACTATTAGGTCGACCCTATTACATATATATTTACACATTACATGTACATTTAGTCCCATACATGCCCCCCCTTTGGATCATATCATATACATTTAGCCTGATATATGCTCCCCTTGGGTCATAACATAATTTTTTGACCATCCATCCTAGATAATCTTGAACATTTGGAAAAATTTTAATGATGATGCCCAATTCTTGAGTTTTTGCATAGTTTGAAAGGATTCTTAGAAAACAAATTAAATTGGCAAATTAAAAGTCAAGAATTGGAAATTGAAGCTTGCCAAACAATTCAATCCTGAAAGGAGTAGTTCCCTTATAAATAATCTTTGATAGACGTGATATGTACAAAAGGAAACCTATTGTTGATTAATCTAGGGAGGCCTTTGAGATTAAGATTGGTTCAACATATATCCCTAGGATGATCAAAATAGGAAAGAAAACTACTCCTCATGAAAGAAGAGATATTGAGAATCTCATTCATGAGTATAAGGATATCTTTACCTGGTCATGTGAATATTTGAAGGCTTGTAAAGGAGACATTATCCAATACATCATTCCTCTAAAATAAGGGGTGCAGCATTTTAGACAAAAACAAAAAAACATTAATCCCAAGTTATCCCCCTTAATCTAAAAAAAAATGAAAAAGATGCTTGAAGCGAATATTATAGCCCCCATTAGGCATTCCTCTTGGGTGTCCAACCTTGTTGTAGTTAAAAAAAGAATGGTGATCTCCAATTATGTGTCAACTTTAGAAACCTTAGTCAACTTTCCTTTAAATACAATTACCCTCTCCCTAATATGGAAAATTTGTTGCAAAGAGTTATTGGGGCTAGAATGTTATCTATGTTGGATGGTTTCTTAGGATACAACCAATTTTTGGTTAAATAAGAAGAACAAATTAAGAAAACTTTTACCACCCCATGGGGAACTATAAGTATTTGAGAATGCCCTTTGGTATTTTAAATGTTGGGTCATCCTTTTAAAGGGAAATGGATTTTTCTTTCAGGGACTTGGTCAGAAATATAATCAAGATTTACCAAGATGAATTAATTGTTGTGTCCAAGGAAATAAATGCACATGCCCATCATTCGAGGAAAGTATTTGAGTGATGTAGAAAGTATGGAATCTCACTCGATCCTAAGAAGTCAACATTTGGTGTAGACCAACGTAAATTATTGGGACAAATTGTTTCTAAAGTTAATATCTATAAAGATCCAACAAAATTTGAATCCATAAGAAAAATCTCTTTCCAAAATAATAAAAAGTCTTGACAGTCATTCTTTCATAAGATTAACTTAATAAGACGATTCATACCAATTTTTTCCAAAATTGTTAAACCAATGAATGCCTTGTTGAAGAAAGATGATGTATTCAAATGGGATGATTGTAGTAAGAAATATTTCAAGGAAATTAAATAATCCATCACAACGACACCGATCCTTGTTCATCTTAATTATTCTCAAGACTTTATCATTTTCTCATTTGTGTCTCATGATACTTTTGCTAGTGTTATTTTGCACAATAATAAAGATAATAATGAGAAAACTCTCGCTTTCATAAGTAAGACCCTTAGGATGTTGAATTAAAGTACGTCATTACTAAGAAACAAGCTTATACCCTGGTGCAATCATTGAAACATTTTATGATTTATGTTGGGTACAACAAAATCATAGCCTATGTCCCATTCCCAATTGTTAAAGACATATTGATCCAACAATATTGTCTTGGAACTAGGGGGAAATGGGTATCAAATATTCAAGAGTATGGCCTTGACATTAAACCAAATAAAATCATAAAGGGGTAAGGTTTAGCCAATATGTTGACCGAAGGAAAAAGAGATGGGATTAGGTGAGAATGATCAAGTGAATGTTTTATTGAGTGAATTATAAAATAATGAGTGGTATTTGGATATCATTTATTACTTGAAGAATTTATCATTTCCTAATCACTTGGTTGATCATAAAAGAAGAGATTTGAGATTTAAGTCCATGAGATTTTGTTTGACCCATAATGGTCTTGGTTGGAGAAACCTTAATGGAATAATCCTTAGATGTGTCAACAAGGAATAAACCAACAAGTTAATTGAGGAATTATAGTTGAAGAACCCTTTCAGCCATGGGGTTTGGAATTTATCGATGAGTTTAAAGAAAATTATAGTAATGGATATTGATAGGTCTTGACTACTACAAGATATTTTCCTAGGTGGGTAGATGTCATACCAACAAACAAGGCAATTGAATAAGTTGTAATGAATTTCCTTGAACATCAAATAATCACAAGATTTGGCGCCCCAGCCAACATCACTACTAATAATGCAAAGGATTTTAGTTCTTTGGATTTGGAAAAAAAATTCTTCAAGTATGGAATTATGTTGTCTCATTCTTCTAATTATTACCCAGAGGGGAATGGATTAGTTGAATATAGTAACAAGAACCTCACGAATATCATTAAACAGATTGTGGGTGAAAATTAAAAGAATTGGGATAGTAAGATCAAGTATGCATTGTTGGCCCCCAGATGGGGTGTTAAACGCTCCTCAATGATGAAAGGAAAAGTGTCAAGACTTGTTTCCACCTGGTACCTCAAGCTCTCTATAATATTGATGGTGCTCGTGTCGAAAATCTCTATTATTTCACAACTCGTATGCTCTTTAACTCGTGAAAGTACGTTAATGGATCGATTCGATGACTCTGTAAAGATCTGCTTTTGCAAGAACACAAGGGTGATAATGTCAGAGTTTAATGAGCACATAAAAGGTAGGTTTGGGATTCTTTTAAGAAAATTAATGACAACCCTTAGCATTCCTATCTTCACTTTAGATATGTCGTCTCGACTTTATGGTAGCTCTCTACTCTTGTTTGGTTTTATCCTTCGTCAGTTTTTCTCCCTCTCTCCGGGGTCATCTTCAGTGCGCCCAATGCCTTGTAAATGTGGGAAATCCAAGAGAGGAAGTGGTTCCTCTCATGGATCCTCTAGTCGACATTTTCCCTCATCTTAGACCCCTAGCAATTTTTTTTATTTCCCCCCTCCTCACAAATCTCTCTGAGCAGAGGTCCACCCTTTTATGCCTCCTTTCGAGGAAGAAAGATGGGGTTTTGCCATTGTTGAAGAGGAAATTCCTATCTCTAATGAGGTCCCTGGTGGTCGAATTCTACCTCAACAACTAGTTCATAGAGACCACAACACATAAAACAATGGTAACAACATGCAGGTCGATGCCCCTAAGCTTTCCGAGCGACCTTTAGTGCTCCTAATAGAGGACCAGCTTCATCTCCTCTTTGAACTTCGCAGAGACTCTGCAGAGATTGCCTACCGGTAGGAAAGCATGTTAGCCAGAATTGAAGCCCTCTTAAGCCATATTTTTGGGGTACAGTAGAGTGTCATTATTCCTCCATGGAATTCACCAAGCCAGTGCCCGGATGACACCGATGCCCCCCGAGCTTGAATATTTTCTTACTCTTTTTGTTTATCTTGCAATAAGTTCATCCTCTTTTCTTTTTTTTTCAATATGTATAAAATTTTAATCAGTAAGCCATACACTCCATGAATGGTTGTTTTGTTTTCTCAAACATTGATTCCTAAGTGAGTTTCCTTTGTTGGTATCTTATGCATCAACTCAAATAATTTGTACTCTTTTATTATCAGTAAATAGAAGGCTCTTTTTCTAGCTAAAAAAAAAAGTATGCATTGTTGGTATGCCATATCATGACTAAGACTTCCATTAGAAAAATACCTTTTGAATTTGTGTATGGAATGGAAGCAACATTTCCTATTAACCTCCAAATTCATGTATTTTATCTTATGCAACATTTCATAGTAGATTAGGAGGGCTTGCAAGGAAGAATTAATCATCTTGTAGAGTTGGACGAATCTAGATGAAATGATTTTGATCAAATGGTGAGAAATCAAGATAAAATCAAAGGAACATTTGAACATAAGCAAGACAAATATATTTTTAAGAGGGAGATCTTGCACTCATCTAGAATAAAATAAAGGAAGATCATGGTATGCATAAGAATTTTGTTGGCCTTTGGCTTGGTACCTATAAAATTGAGAGAAAGGATGGAGTTAAGTATTTCTACCTAGCTAGCCTTGATGGGGATAATTTTCCTTTGCCAATTAATCGAAAGCATCTCAAGCTTTACTTTGCAATCAACATTGGATTTGTTAACAGTAGCATTGAATAGGATAGTTGTAGGTCATTTTGTGTGCTTCATGTATGCATCTTGATTGTGTTTTCTTGCTTGTTTGTTTTCAGTTTCCACTTAACTTCATGCATTCTTGATCAGTTTCATTTGATTTAGTCTTGTCTAAAAAAAATATGTATATGTATGATGAAATAAATATTCTTGGAACATTTCCTTTATATTTTCCATAATCCAGGGGGATTGTATTGCCCTGTATGTTTTTACTAATGGTTTTATGGTGGGACTTAATAGGATTTTTAGATGTATGCAGAATGTAGGTCTTGGAGTTCCAAATATTGTTGATGTTTTCATGCACTCTACAGTGAGTACATGTCCTCATGTTGGAGCCAAATGTTATCCCCTAAAATCTAGGGGTAACTAGAGTATATTTTTCTCCTGTGATCTTGATCACAAAAAATAGTTCCATAGATGATATCCATGGTTCTCCATAGACAATTGACCATAGATACTTCCCACATTTTTCTTGTATCACTCATATTTGATGATTATGGTGCTTCACATACACAAGGTACATTATTTCGTTGCTTCATATTGAGTGTTAATGCCTTATGTACTTGTCATGAAAATGGTGGTCATTGGTTGATTTGGGTCATGGATCATGATGATATAAATTTGTGCCTTTTTCCTTGTTTCACCTTGGTTATCAACGTCATCTTTTATATAAGTGTTGTCACTCCTGGGTTAATTTGTACTATTGGGGGGATTTGAGAGGTGTGGCATGTCCATATCCCAATCCATACTTAACATTATCCATCCTTACCAATTTTCATTGTCTTTCTCATGGGTTGGTTGTCATATGTCACAAAAAAGGATCATGCTTCGTAGTCCCATGAGAAGAGCCACACTCCAAAAGAGATATAAGCTCGAGGTGAAGAGAAAATAAAAGAAAAAATTAAAAAATTAAAGTAAAAAAACAAAGGATATAAAGTATGAGCAATGGTCACTCACTATGAGGACATTACCCCAAGTCCTATGCAATGAAATGCATATCTAAAAAAAGGGCTCAATGAAACAAAATAAAATTCAAAAGATAAAAAAGGTTAAATAAACAAAGAAAAAGGAAAATGAGGGGTACATAAAGACACAATTCCAAGGAAAGGGTAACTCAATGCATAAGTGTTCCCTCATATTTCAAATGTACTCATGTGGATGGATATCTTAAACAACCTCACCATGGCTATGCAATTCAACTCATGAATTTACCTTCCAAACCATACCATCTATCACCACACATGCCCCTTTATTGGATTTCTTGGGAACTAATTCTCTTATTGTGTATTGACACATGTAATAGGGGTTAATGATGCCACCACTATACCTAAAATTAGCAAATTGTATGAATTTATGAGTCATTGTGAAGGTAGAATATGATGCTTAATGTGATATAGCTAATGGTATTTGCATTTGACATGACTCACTTTTTATGTTGCATTGGACTTGTGTACATGCCTCTAGTTTAATGGCTATTTTGGGTCACTTGGACCTTACTTTGGACAATGTACTTGGCATGGATATTACTTGGATTGAGCCTTGTTCCTTTGGAGGATGTTGAGGATGCCACTTGCATGCTTGGTGGAGGTTGTTGGGCTTATTTTGAGGTCGTTTCACCCTTTTAGAGAGGACATTGTGCCTTGTAGATGAAACATTGCACCCTTTGAAGGGAACATTTCAGTTATGAGCCCATCTTTGTGCCTTTTCACATCATTTGAGTGAGTCGTCCACTATTGGGAGCCCACACATGTGACTTGATCGTGCATTTATGGAGGATGATTTGGCATTTGAGCATGTTTTATATCATTTTGTGAGCATCATTGGGGGTATTTTGACTCATCGACTATTTTATCATGGATGGTTTTTTTTTACCTTATCTCTAGGGCTTGTAAAGAGATAAAGGTAGCTTTTATATTTTCTTAGGATAAAAGCTAGGAATATATTATTATTGTAATGAGAAGAGTGATAGATCTCTCATATAAATAGAGATGAACTTATCATTTGTAAATCATTGCTAGAACTTGTGGAAAACATTACTTGTCTACTTTACTTCTCTATTTTTTCCATGGATGGATAACTAGAGTGACTTCTTGAGGATGATGTATTATGGATGTTTTTCAAATTTCATGGATGCTCTTGGATAGGGTTTTGTGGATGAATTGATTTATACCCCTTATTTTCCTTTTTCTTTGTTTATTTAACCTTTTTTAGCTTTTGAATTTTATTTTATTTCATTTAGTCCTTTTACATATATGCATTTCATTGTATAGGACTTGGGGTAATGTCCTCGTAGTGAGGGAGCATTTCTCATGCTTTGTATCCTTTGGTTTTTAACTTTTCTTTTCTTTCTTTTTTTTTATTTCCTCTTCACCTTGAGCTTATATCTTTATTGGAGTGTGCTTCTTCTCATTGGACTAAGCACCATGAACCATCCTTGCCGATAGACAATTTCTTTGTAAGCCAAATTGAAAGAAAAGGGGTCGATTTTTGTTTCCCAACTAAAACCCCTCAAAGAGAAATTTCCTTTTTACCTTCTCTAGCCCAAACTGAGTACAAATAAGTTACTCCTTGATAGAAGCTATAAATTATACAAGTTTTGGGGGGATCAACTGAAGTGGCATTCTTATGAACAAATATTCCCCCTAAAAACAACCAACATTGGAAAATAAGAGATTCTTAAAATCCCTTGCTAACTGTTTACATATAGGCATTTTTATTTCTTTTTTAAGCTAACACTATTAATGTTTGTTTTTGTTGACATGGATTAGTTGTAGGAACCTAACATGGATTCCAATAAGGCTAGAAAGAAAAAGGAACCCATCATTGAGTTGAGCCCATATTGCGAGTAAGCAGAAATGGAGATAAGAATTGATATTCCAGTCCTAACATATGCTGACACCAAATGTTGCATGGAAATTGGCACAGTATTCAAGTGGGGAGACTTGTATCTAATATTCCACAAAGAGACTTACCCATAAATTCCATTACTCCCCGGAGAGCCTAATCCAAATGAAGGAGTATACCAATCCATAAATCACACTCGATTGCATACGGTAGTCACACATCCTGTCCATTTTGCTTGTGCGGAGACCATCACTTGGCTCATCAATTGAGTCAACATTGATCATAGGTTTATCTTAGACATTGATGGGAAATACATTTCTTCATTTCAAACGTCTACCCTAGATATGTGTTATAAGTTCCCTACAACAAAAGTAAATCTTACTAACAATTGGATGTTGAAATTCCCATTAAATTGCAAAGAAGTCATGAAGATATGGTGTGTATCTGGAAAAATATTCAAATATAGGAGAACAAGGACCTACCCAACTAGTCTACTGAGTACCTCATATAATATTATAGTAGTTATTTTGAGCAGGCTATATGATGTAGAAGATTCCACAGAGTTTAAGAAGTCATGGGTGCCTTTAATATATGTAGTCACCAAATTAGACATAGTTTTCAACTAGGGAGAAATCCTCTCTCCTGCCTTGGTTCAAGACATCTTGGTAGACAAAAACACATCTCTTGGAAAGAATATAGCCTTCTACATGGCCTCTTATATACTAGACACAACCTATGTTGTCAACACCTTCTTAGGAATGGATTGGAAATGGAAATCCAACAACCCATAGGTAAATATCTATTGACATAATTTATGGGAACACAAGTATTGGATCTATTATACTAGAATAAGTGAGAAATTCATTATTCCCCTATATCAATTTTTGTTCTATGCACTATCCAATTACATGTAAGATAAATCAATGTAGGCTATTAGTGTGGTGGTTGATTGGCATATCATCGAGAGGGGGACATATATCAGAGTCTTTAGAGTTAAAAAACCTCTACATATTCTCCCCAAGTTCATACCGGATAGGTTATATGCCAGGCCAGTGGAGAACCTTTAGTTGGATGGAGGAATCATCCAATGTTCTTAGCAAGTTACGACACCACAACTGAACAACTCAGTGGCAAGGCCGTACTAGTTTACTTGGCCCAGACTACATTGTTCGTTTCATTTATTAATTAACAATTATGTATGTTTATTATACCTAGATAATTCAACAAGTAAATAACATCCATACACAGTAACAGTGAAATGCAAGTGGGCGTCCAAACCGGCCTAAAACCCAAATTCTTAATACAAAACAATAGTGTGTCAGACCTAACTTGTGCCACATACAAAGAGAGTTTACAAGGGATCTTATGCTCAGTTTACACAAAGAACCTATGCAAAAACACATGAGACTCTTCTTCAATGAGTCACTCGGCACCCTTCTTTTGTTGCCTCAATCAAAAGTCTGAATGAAACTCATCTCCTTCATCCTTCATTTCTGAAGTGCATGTTTTATTTTCTTCAAAATGGTGTGAAATGTAATCCTCACACTTCGAGGATTTCAGATCACTTGTTTCTCTCCAACTTCTTTCCCTCCAAATGGTCTTCTCCATTATGCACTTATAGGCACCCATCCTAGGTGATGTCCATGCATCAGAGCAAACACATTCGTTTGGTAGATTTTCAACTTTTCACTAGGGACAAATTTGCCTAAGGGGCATGCATCCCTTGGGTGAGTTGGTCGACTCATTCAAGCACGCCCACTTTCCCCTAGCTCACTCATCATTTACATTTGGGAACCCAAGTTGTGCCTTAATCATTTGTTCAACCTCTTCGTTGGCTAAGCATCCATCACATGTATCCTTGATCTCTCTTCTTTGGTCACTCTCCTCGGTGCATCGATCGCCCAAGGTGAACAAGCCCTTTCTCTTGATTTTTCCTTCCGTCTGGTTGGACCAACGTATTTTTCGCTGAAGTGCCCAAAATTCATCCTAGCTAACTTGTCTCTTTGGTGAGGCACCCATTGCTTCAGTGGAGTGCCCACCTTATGCCAATGTCTTCGTCAAGCAATCTTTGGTAAAGCTTTTCCCTGGCATGACGCACATCTGAGAAACCCTAAATTATCCTTAAACTGAACCAGACACTCTATCTATCCCAACTCATTTTTCTTATTCTGTGGTGGAGGAGTGTGTTCTTGGGTTGGGTGGCCCAAGCCTTACAACCTCCCCCACTCCAAGTCATTTTCGTCCCAAAAACCCCAACATTACTTCATTTTTTGCGATCGCTAGTCACATTTGTCATTATGAAGTGATCTTCATATAGGAATCAGATCCTCCATGACATACTGCCACATCCATAGTTAAACCAGTTCGTCCATGTCTCTGCACACTGATATCCCCCATGCCTTGGAATGATTGGGTAGTTATTCCAACTGTTGTGCCCAACTTATGAGAATGTGTTTCCTCATGTTTAAACTGATCTTTTATGTGTGTGTTTATGTCTTCACGTCCTCTTCCAACTACTGATATTTTTGTCACATGTGTTACTTTCATGGCACATAGGGCCGCATTGCCTCTTCATGGCAATGTGCCCATGCTCTTCTTGGTTCAATACATGGTGTAATCCTAGTAGTCTCCTCCAAGGTTATGGGTAAACGTGTTATCCGACTTGTGCTCATTTCATAGATACCTCAAGGTCAATATGAATTCCTTTGGAAAACATCCCAACTTCCCGAGTCGTTCTGTTGTAAACTGAAAGTCATAAATCCCCATGGAATTTCTACAAAAATTGATGATTGTTGTGGGATCTTAGTCCTCTCTTCCTACTTCTTCTGCCACATCTTCCAAGTCATAACCATTGATTTCCTTCGCACCCTACTAAGTTTTCGTTTCTTGGTTCAGATGCCCCAAGTGAGAATTTGGATTGTCTTCCACAACACTCCTGGTCTTCTGGTTATTTATGATCGAATGCATGGTTTTCCCTTCTCCACAAGAGTAGAAATGGTTTCTTCTGAATCTACTTTCAACCCATCCTTCTAATAATTACCTTTGTCAAACTCTCTACATTTATCAACCCTTTTTTCTTCTCCCCTATGTCGTCCAGAACAAGTTTGTGTGAATCCTTCTTCGATTGTTGCATCGCATTAAGGGGATCATCCACTTCCATATCCTCATCTATCATCCTGATCACAAAAATCCTTGGCCTTCTCCCAATCTTTCTCTTTCTTGCCACAGACACACTTGATACTCTTGCTTCATCCAAAAATAACAAGTGATTCTCAGAGATCACGGGGACTGCTTGGGCAGCTTTGAAAACTTATTGTCCCAATATCACTGCATGATATTCTAATGGAACAACCACTGAATCCAAGTTTCCAAACCAAACTCCTACCCTCATAGGTGTCAACCAAATCAACCTTTTCACTTGCTTCACCGCAAAGTTGACTTCCTTGTACTGACCTGTGTTGGCCTTTGTTTTAGAGTGAAGTGACTTGGCAGTCCCTTCTCCAATGAAATTATGTGTTGAGCCAATGTCAATGAGTGTTGCAACCTTTCATCCATATATCGTTTCATCCATAAAATGAAGGCATTTCTTGTCCTTGTTCTGTGGAGTGTTGCCACTCATTTGTTTGTTTCTCATGAAATACATCAGTGCGCTCAAAGCCTTCAATTCTTCAATTGAAGGAGTTTGAGGTTAAACTAGTTTCACCGAAAACTCAAAATTTCTTTTGTTTGTTCCATGCATAAATTCATTCTAATGGACCATCTGATTCACCTTTGTTTCTTCTCGAAAGTCGCTTGCACCATGGGTCACTATACAAAGTAATTTTGCAAATTTTGTGTCCTTCGGTTGCTACTTCTCCATTGCACCAATATTGTTGGGTATGTGTTATATTCTTTGCATGTGTGTGTGTGGGCGCGTCAGATATGACAATTGCATTTGATGATCCTTCGTACTAGTGCCCTGTTCGTGCCGTGTGCATCGGGCACTTTCCTAGGTGGGTCCCAGGGGGGGGCAAGTATGCCTGTAGTGTCCCCAAGGCCGAGCCCCGTTACAGATCATGTTATATGCAAAGAATTGTAAAT
>SNQJ01S0057923.1:43544-74991 GCA_010110895.2 Picea sitchensis | reverse complement strand
TGTATAATTCCTTTTCTTTTCTCGTTCTTTCTTTAAGTTTCCCAATGGTCAATTAATGCATGCAATTAAAAACTCAACCATAAGTCATTTCGAAAAATCCTGACAGATCATCAGTGGAAGGAAAATGACTACTCTATAAAATATTGGATGTGGATGTTCAACAAGGTGGACAAAATAATAAACACATAGTGTAAACGATGGCTATTGATAACAAGAAGTATTACTTTGTTCAAAAGTGTAATTGAAGCCATGCTAGGTAATTGGATGACTTTGATAGTCATTCCAAAAAGAATTATGAATAAGAATAGGAATTTAAAAAAAAATATATTTCATTAGGAAGAAAGGCCAAGAGATCCACCTTGGTTTGGTCAAATCAAAAAAACTTTCAAAACCCAAAAGACAAAGGTGATGAGGCCTACAAGACCTAAATTTGAGTTTCAAAATTGTTTTCTATTGAAGGGACATGGAGGATGATGTGTATTGAAGGACTATGTAAGAAAATGATGAGAAAGAAATACCTTGATCCAATCCAAAGAGAAGAGTGGTTAAGAGCTCTAGAGAAGAAATCCACAGGGGGATTGATTTGTTGGAGAGCTATGTTTGGGGCATACCATATCATAGGGAATCACCTCATTGAGTTAGTATGGAATGGGCACCAGGTTAATCTAAGTTTGGAATATTGGGGTGGTGGCACCGATGCTCATAGTTTGTCTCAGGGTTTGCTAGAATACCCTTAGTCACAACAAATATTTTCTTGAGTTGTCTATGACGAGAAGGAGAGTGGATTATGAAACTCGGGAAGGTGGAACACAAAGAAACTAGAATATTCTAATGAATGGGTAGAAGAATGGAACAAGTATGGAGTAGCGTTGAGAAGGGCATCCATCAAATTTTATGATCAATAAGACTCAAGAGTCACTCTTGCGGGAATCCAACAAGGTAGGGGTGCACTATAGTCATCGTGGGATATGAAACCTCCTTACTTTAGAGAGAGGACTCATTAGCAAAGTGGAAGTGGCTTTCACTATGAAAATTCATAACATCCTTAAAATATAAAACTCTATTATGGCTCATCTTGTCCAATAAAGTTCTCACTTGGGACAAACTTCTAGGGAGATTTTGATAAGGTTTGAGATATTGCATCCTTCACAAGGAAGAAGAGGAGAATGTAACTCATATATTTCTTGCATGCCACCCAAGGAAATTTTAGGGGCTAAATTTTGACATTGGGCTAATTTTCTATTTTATACCAAACAATGGATTTGCTATTTTTTTTTTTTTTTTTCTAGGAACGATTCACCCAAATTCTAAATTTATCTTACTTTAAAAATAGCCATATTTTTTAGAACTATATAAAACCCTTAAAATTTTGAATATTTTAACATAAATATTGCCAAACACTTTATATTTGGCATTTTAAGATTTAGTAAGATTCACCAAGGGTTTTTACATTTTAAAGTATATATTGCTAAAAAGTTCCCCTCATGCCACTTTGTAAAAGAAGTATGGTTTGTGATTGGAAGTCTCTTTAGAGGAAAATGAAAGTGGGAAGGCACATCATCAATTGAAGAAGCCCTTCAAATTTGGATTGACGACAATGATTTAAGAAAAGATCATCATTCATTGCTTGCGTGTTTTAGATGGGCCAAGCCATCTCAAGTTCTAGGAATGCCATGCTTTTCTGGAACACATTCCTTTCACTAGTGATGATCTTTTCCAAAATTAAAGGTGCTTAGTCAAACTTGAGACATACCATTAAACTTTAAGAATCAATTTATTATTGGAGAGGTGGAGATAAACATAACAAAACCCTATGGTTTATTTGATAGGGCCTCACAAGGTAATACATGTTAGAGTGGAGGAGCATGTATTCTACCCCTATCAAAGTCACACGTGATTCACTTTGAATGTGGTTTACAGAGATATTCTAACAATTATGTATAGGTAAAGGCTACTTGCATATTATTGTCACTTGCTTTGAAGGTTAGAGTAACATAACAGAACCTAGGTATGCACGTAGGTTTACAATGGGTAATGGCACCAAAAATAACATTCCAAACATTCACTTGTAAGCATGTGTTTAGGGAACTCAATTAAAGAGTAGGCAACCTATGAAACATGGTTACTTAGGGAAGAAGGCACTCTTATACTGATAATCTCCAAAAATAGAGTTAATGTTTCTGTAGTTCACATACTCTAAGTCAATATTAGTTACTTCTTAGAATAGGAGTTTACAATCCTTACATAAACCCATTGGATATATTCATTGGACTCACAAGCCAATCCCATTTTTGGGTCTTAATATGCTTGTTGGCTGAATTATTCAAAACTAACCCATGCTTAAATATAGATGCTTCTCCAAGATAATTTTGTTGGTAAATGATCTCAAACCCTTTAGATTTGCAAATTGTGATTCATGATCAAAGGAAAGAGAAAAACTAATGCTTAATGCTTGTTGATAATAATTATGCTAAAGGCATGTATATAGGTATAGATTTTTCCCAAAACCTGTCAACCACTCAAAACTTGTCGTCCAATACGGCCTACTACGTCACCTATCCACCTTCCCTCACCTTCTTTGTTGTCTGTCGGGATTCGACCTCCGATGTCGTTGGCCTAAGGGGCTCTGTTGGTATTCCTTCACCTGCCCTCTTTCCACCTATTCCATCCCTGTCAAAACTATCTGGCGCTTGTTCCATCCCCATCAAAACTAGTAGACAACTCACTGCACTCATCTAGCACTTGCAAGCCACCCCTATAATCCAATATGATTTGATTTTCCCTTGTCACCTTGAGTATTTACCATATCTGATCTGATCAGATTTTTCCCACCACCTTTAGGATTTGCATTGCCCTTAACCTATTATAAATAGTGGGTAGAAGACAATTGTTTACATATATGTGTCCTTGAGTTCATATGAAAAATTGGACATGATTCTCAAAGCACAAGAAAGAGTTTCTTGGCGATTACATATAGTTCTAGGTTGTCTTACAAGTAGCATGTCTTACATAAATTTCCAAAATGTAGATTATTCTGGTACTTTCTTCTTCTTCCTATCCCTCATCTGAATGAGGGAAACTTTGTCATTAAATTTGCATGGGGTCTATTTGCGTGTACATCGATTCTTCCTCCTTGAGTACAACTTGACATGAATTATCTCTTCTATCGTTAGAAGCAAAAGCTTAAGATTTCACATGCTAGTTTATGGTGAGATTGCGCAACCTGACACATTCAAACTCCAAAAATTATGTCCTTTGCTTCTATTGCTCAACGATATCCATTACATTGGTTAAGTGAGTGGAATAAGCTTGCTCTATCTCTACCAATTTAATAGAAGCAAAGAATTGCTTCTTTATTTGCATGGATCATTTCCTTGTATTAGTGCAATACTCTCCAAAGTTTATCCAAATCTCGTATATCCATGACACCTATCTCTCTCCTAACTAGCTACCTGCAAGAATTTGTGGGTTATTTTTATCCCATAATTTGTATTAACAATTCCAACTTTGAAAGAAAGAGTTTTGGTAAGGCATCTTGAATTCTAACATATTTTACAAACTTGAACAACGAATTTAATGATGATTTTGAAAAGTAAATAATTGAATTTAATGATGATTTTGAAAAGTAAATAAATATCAATAATGTTATTAAGATTCTGATTCTAAAATTAAAATTAATTGTATATGATGGTTAAATAATATAAAAACGAATAATTACGTGTCAAATTTAAGGGAATGGAATTTGACTAACAAATTGCCCATCACAAAACAATTTACTCGTCAAATACAATTAAAAATTCCTACAAGCTATCAACATTCTTCATTAGGAAAAGGGTATTGAAACTTTCAAAACCCTCGGGCTGTTAAGTTTCGAAATTCCTACCATACCACTAAGTAACGTGCTAACCTCCCCGCTTTGCGTCGTCGTGACCAAATTATTTGTTTGGTGCGTGGGGTCGGATAAATAATGAAGAGGGGCAAACAAAAAACGAATCTAAAGCTACCAATGACATGAGCCCACGCATTGTGGAAAACCACTGCCAGGCTGGCCGACATGCTGTCAGCTCGCCTGTCGCCATCCGCATTAATTGCCACCCCACAGGCATAGCTTACCTGGGACTGATATATTTATCTTATTTTTCGGGACCTTCAACAGCTGGGAGAGATATATTTTATATATTATTTTGCGGGACGCGTGAATTGTCCGTTGCTGGTGGGGGGCGGAAACAAGTATTAATACGCGCGACACTCAACCCTGCGAATGTACAAATTCCGCGACTCACGTCTGTTAATCCCTTTGGTTAAGTGTTCGAATCTCAGAGAAGAAAGATTGCCGCTTCACATTTGGGGTGTTCTTGTCTGTCTGATATTCACATCTGTTCGGCGAGGTCTGCGATTAGAGTTTGAACTTTTCGGTATCTGCTAGCAGTAGCAGGTTTCTTGTGACTGTGAGAAAGAATGGCAGGCGCAGGCAAGTATGCATCTGCAGCTCTCTTCGTCGTTGTCATCATAATGATGGGAGCGGCAGAAGCAGCAGAGGTGAAGGTAGCTGCCCCCAGTCCAACAATGGAGGCAGGCGCTGCTTCAATGCCATTCCTTCCCTCCGTATTCTCCGCCCTCGTCGCCTCCTTCATTCCCTTCATGGCCTGTCGATTTTACTGAGATGTCTTGCTGCTGCCCTCTGATCCGGTTTATGATCCCTGTAAGAGGCGGCTACTATTTTCTATACGGCATTGCTGCTATTGGCTTTGTGTAGGTTATTCTTTTGTGGACTAGAGCCACAGTGTTTTGTATCTGGTACACGGCTTTCTTATTATTAAGCCATTTAGGAAATAAAGGGCTCTTTTCATGTTCCTCTGAATTTATTGTATATTCACTGAATTAATAAAATTCTTTTAGACAATCTTGTATTACTCATATCACAATGGGGTGACATTATACGGAGATAGGGTTTGTCCATTTTAGGGTTATTGATGAATTTCCTTGAGCAGAATGTGGGGTAACTGTTGAAATTGGGGGTTTTATAAATCTTGAGCAGAATGCACGGTAGCTTTTAAAATCTGAAATAAGTAGGTGATGGCCATCTGTATCTTGTTGCTTATAGTAATCTGGATGATCACTGACATTATTTCCTTTATTTGTAAATTGGTTTAAGAGTAACAGATTTGAAGCCATATCACATAAATTCACTGGTTCTTTCAATTCTTTCTCCACCAAAAGATTCAAATCTTTGCCAACATAATGTTGTGTTCTTCATTTTATTTTCCCGAAGTGACTGAACATTGATCTGGGATTGTATGCGGGAGTGATCTTGTATGTGGTGTGGTTAACTGTAAGAATTAAATTTAATTTAATGGATAAATCGGTGTGTCAGGATCAGCGACATTCTTCTTTGTTTATGTTAAGAGTAGTAATCCCGTGATCTAAATTAGTTAGTAAAACAGTTAGTTTACAGTTACTCCGGTTCAGAAACGGTATAACTGTTCTTTGTTAGTATTTATATAGTTCAATATGAAATCAATCAATAAGCGTTCATTCCCAACATTTCTGTATTCTTCTTTTATTTTTGTTTTCAAGGTATCAGAGCTAGGTTGGGAGAAGGAGCTTCCGATTCATTTCTGTATTCTTCTTTTATTTTTGTTTTCAAGGTATCAGAGCTAGGTTGGGAGAAGGAGCTTCCGATTCATGGTGCTGCTTCCGCGTCTCTCTTCCACGGTGAAGAAAATACACTTGGAAATAATGGAGAAAGCGCTAGTTGTAAGCACGAGTTATAAGCTTCAGTTGTGAGAGTCAGTTGTAGGCGTGTTAAGAGTCAGTTATTAGTTAAGAGTCTAGTTGTCTTTGGTTTGCATGTAACCGACTCGGTAGAGTCTTTTCCTATATAAGGATGTAATCCGTCTTCATTAAATAATAGAGAAGTGAGCGTAGCCTCACCGTGTGTTTGGTTCATATATTTTATCTTAGTATTAGAGCCACGGGAGTGAGATGCGTAAATTCTAGAGGTTCGTAGGTCTCTCCTTTGGTAGGGTGCGAACCTATATTACTCACACCAAAAATTTTCGCAGGCTGTTGTGCATTTAAGTGGGAACTTTTTTCACGATTTTTGCAACCCAGTAAAGGATGAGGTGCGAACTCCCCGTAGCCAAGTAAAGGGTGAGGTGTGGACTACCCGCAGTCAACTCCAGCGTGAGGTGTGGATGTGTTTACGCATGCGTGGAAAACAACTCTTGAATTTTGAAAGTTTATATAGTTTGCATGCGTTGGAGCTTTTTTTTTTAAATCGTGAGTTTTATTTTGAGTGCAAATCGAGGCAGGAGAGGTCGTGTGAGCTCATGCGTGGAGCAAATGACGTAAAGGTGGAGTTTAAAGTGGTAAAATATATATATTGTTTATATATATATTTTTGGGTCGTGGCTTATTCCATGTGGTAAAGGAGCATTTAAATAAGCGTGAAGTATAAAGTTGGAGTTTATTCCATGTGGTAAAGGAGCATTTAAATAAACATGAAGTATAAAGTATTTTATTAAAGGTGGAGTTTTCTTATTGAAGTGGAGTTATAAAGGAGATATTTTTAATTAAAAGTGGATAAAGTGCATACATGTCGACATATTTAAGAAATTAAGATTTATTATTAAATATGGATGCATGGGGAGTTTAAACTTTATATTGAATATAAAGTTTATTATTTTAAAGTGAATTTTTATTCATAATGGATATATTTTATAAAGAGGTGAAGAGGGAGTTATAAGTTTTTAAAAAGTGGATATTTTGGATATTAAGATGCATGCATAATTTAAGCTAAGAACAAAGGTAGATTTGACTGCTGGATCCCAAGGTAGAGCCACCTGACCACCAAAGACAGGAGAAAACTCCTCACGTAACTCGGTTTAAAGTTGTATATCCCAGGATTCATTTGCGTAGAATATCTTGCAACATGGTGAATCCACTCAGTAGATTCCACTCAACGGCTTACACGTTAGATGGCTCGAACTTCATTATTTGGAAAATTCATGATGCAGACGCCATGGAGGGCTATGGTGTCCGGAACATTGCAAAGGGAACTGAATTAAAACTTGATGCGGCCGCCGGCAGTAACAACAAAATTTCGCATCCAAGATCGGGAGAAGTAACAAGGCAAAGGTATTGTTGTACATGTCGCTTAAAGATAGCATAATTTCACATATTAGAGACGCCACAACTTTATTGAAACACGGACAACGCTTAAAGCATTGTATGAAACTAGCAACACAAATCATATTTTGTTCCTGGAAACTAAATTACTAGGCATTAAGATGGATGGAAATGAATTTGTTAGTTCATTTTGGGTCGCATTAAAGAGGTGAAGATAAGCTAGTAAATATAGGGAAATTGTTTCCAACACTCCATCTAGTGACTATTACCTTATATGGTATGCTAGAAGACTATCATATGTTCATAAAAAGTCTCACAGCAAGGGAGAAACCTCCTACGCTTGAAGAACTGCCGATGTGTATTTTGTTGTAAGAGGAAGAGAGGCGGAATCAAGCCTCCAGTAAAGATTTGGCACTGTGGTAAAAAATAGATCTACGAGAGGGAGATCGGAGTAAGAGGCAGAGGAGGCGCTCATGCGTAGGGAGGCAATTCATCTAGAGAAGACAATCTCCAAATCAAGGTATGCACTTCCGATAGGAATGAGTCAAAGAGTTACTTTTATTGTGGTCGACCTAGACAAATGGTTAAAGACCCATAATAAGAAGAAAAGTGATGAGGCTAGGAATAACCTAGAAAACATTCAGGTCATTATGCAAAAAAATCTTCAAATCAAGATCACGTATTATTTATTGCTAGTGATGATATTGATGAACCCAATTTTGACTCATCGGATCTTAGGGTCGAAGTGATGAGGCTAGGAATAAACCCAGAACACATTCAAGTCATTATGCATAAAAATCTTCAAATCAAGATCACGAATTATTTATTGCTAGTGATGATACTGATGAACCCCCAAATTTTGGACTCACCTGGATCTTAGGGTCGCTTTGTGTTCAATCACGCTTATCTGCTGAAATAGATGATTTCGATGCCCGGTTTGTGGATTCCGGAGCATCGGCACATATGACTTGTAATAAAAATCGTATGCTAATTTTAAAGAAACACGTAATGGTGCCAACATATATCTTGAGATGACTGCGCCCATCAAATCAAGGGATATGGAGACATTCCCCTGACATTGCCTCTATCGGTACTGTTCGTCACATTCAGAATGTGGTGTATGTGCCAGGAAAAAAAAAATTTGACTTTGTGTCCACAATTACAGATCATGACTTGAAGGTTGAGTTCTTTAAAGACTATTGCATAGTGAAGGATCTCACATGGACCACTTCCTCAACTCAAGGTAAAGGGTGTAAGAGTGAGGTCTATACAAACTTGATGTTACCAAAGAAACACACATCGCCCACCGGGACTTCTTCCACTATGCCAACAAGAGATTCTTGGCATCAAAGGTATGTAATATCAATCATCTTGATTTATTGTTATTACGAAGAACAATAGGGTGGAAGGACTTCCCATGTTAAAGAAATGAGAAGGTTGCTTTGTGATGGATGTGCATTTAAGAAAGATGCACAGAGAGGAATTCCCCTCTAATCCCGATAAGAAAAAGAGAGATGTGTTAAATCTTGTGCATAATCGATGCTTCGTGGGCCTATGTAGACTAGGTATTTAGGAGGTGCATTTTTACTCTTTATTATTTATTATGATTGGTGGACGAAAGATACACATGGGTTTACTTCCTTAGACTAAAAGTGATGTTTTCGATTACTTTAAGGAATTTAGAACCATTGTGGAAAAGTAGACAGGAAAATACATCAAAATACTTCGTTTAGATCAAGGGGAGAGTATAAATTAGGGACTCAACAAATATTGCAAAGATAATGGAATAGTACAAGAGTTTACAATACCTCACACTCCAAATCAAAACGGAGTCGCTGAAAGGAAAAAACTTCCTGTAGAGTGCGTAACGTAGGCATGATGAAAGGTAAGAATCTCTCAATGCATTTGGGCTAAAGCCATAAATACAATAGTTTATTTAAAGAATAGAAGTCCAACAAGGTGTCTTGATAATGTTACTCCTTTCAAGCCTCAGGCGGTTCCAAACCCGCAGCTAATAATTTGAAAGTATTTGGGTGTAAGTGATTTGCCAATATTCCAAAGGAGAATAGGAGGAAATTGGATGTTAAAGCCACTAAATGTATTTTCACTGGGTACTGTTATGAATTTAAAGCATACAAACTGCTTGATCCTACTACTCACAAAGTAATTGCAAGTAGAGATGTACTTTCCAAGGAGAAGGAAGCTGTAGGAAATCATGATGACAACAGCCATGAGGAATGGCAAAGACTTCTGGATGGTTATTAAAGAAGAGAAGCAAAGAAAGAACAAACTCCACACAACAACAAACTTCATCCCCACAAATGACAACAACCATCCCCAAGAAATGGCCAACAACAACAGGAAGGACCTCGTTGATATGGACAATTCAAGCAATAACAGTTCAACTAGAGGTGAAGACAAATCTTCAAAAAGTGGGGAGGAAGATAATTGAAGGAGAAGATCTTCAAGACGATTCGACTCGAGAGGTATAAAGATCTATGCCCTAATGAGTATCATTTCAAATGTCATAGAACCCATGAGTTTTGATGAAGCTAATGAACATGATGAATGGAGAAATGAAATGGAGGAAGAATATGAATTCATAATGAAAACAATACTTGGGAATTGACCGAATTGCTCAACATAAGAAGCCCATTGGATGCAAATGGATACAAACCCAAGTTTAAATCAGATGGTAGTATAGATACCGTGATAAGGATTGCGGCAAGCAAGGGTATTCACAAACATAAGGGTATTGATTATGTCAAACATTTTGCAACTCAAAGAGGCTAATTTGAATACTATCAGAATGTTAATTATTTTAGCTACAAAGTACCATTGGAAGTTGCATCACTTAGATGTTAAATCTACATTTTGAATGACGGCTAAAGGAAGAGGTTTACCTCACTCAACCCGAAGGGTTTGTTGAAAAGGGCAAGAACACTTAGTGTGTAAGTTAAAGAAAAGCATTGTATGGACTAAAATGTGCACCTAGGTCAGTGTATGAGAAGATAGACTCTTTCTTTCTTCAACTGTTTTATGAGGATGAAAAGTGATCCAAATTTTTATACCAAATTTGATGAACATGTGGGTATATAGTACGATTCCATTATATGTTGATGATTTAATAATTACAGAAATGCAAAAGAAGTTAATTGATGAAATCAAGGAGCAGTTATCAAAGGCATTTGAAATGAAAGATCTCGGAGTTAAGCATTTCACGCTTGTGGTCTTGAAGTTTGAGAAATGCGTGCCAAACTTCTTGTTTGTCGAGGCATATCAGAGAAGTATTCTCTTAAGTATTTCTCTGATATACTTAAGAGATTTAAAATGGATCAGTGTAAGTCTTCTATTGTTCCCATGCGGCAGAATGTGAAACTTTCTTGTGATGATGGTTTGAAGGAGGTGAATGGCACTGTGTATAGACAGATGGTGGGTAGTCTGAATTATCTCACCACAACCAGACCTAATATTTCATATTATGTGAGTGTGTTAAGTCAGTTCATGGTGAAACCTCATGAAAGCCATTGGAATGCAGCAAAGGCAATACTCAGGTATCTAAAAGGTACACTTGATTATGGTATTAAATATACTGATGCATCTGATGTTGAGTTGACAGGTTATTTAGATTTTGATTGGGCTGACAATCTGGATGATCGAAGATCAACCACTGGATATGCATTCAACATTGGATCTGGGGTTGTTTCATGGAGCAGTAAAAAGAAACCTATTGTATCTTTGTCTTCTACCGAAGCAGAATATAAAGCCTTGTGTGCAACAACTTGTGAAGCTGTTTGGTTAAGAAGACTTCTTCAAGATGTTGGAGAAGAACGAAAGAAACCTACGATGATCATATGTGATAATCAAAGTTCAATCAATATTGCAAAGAATCTGATTTTTCATGCAAGGACAAAGCACGTTGAAGCTCAGTATCATTTTGTTAGAGAAAAGTTGCAGTCAAATGAAATAACTCTTGTGTATTGTAATACTAGTGAAAATGATACTGATATTTTCACTAAGCCTCTTGGAAATATTAAGTTTGAATTGTTCAGGGAGATGTTAGGTGTAGAAGTCAATCCATTCTCCATTAAGGGGGAGACTTGGAAATAATGGAGAAAGCGCCAGTTGTAAGCTCCAGTTATAAGCTTCAGTTGTGAGAGTCAGTTGTAGGCGTGTTAAGAGTCTAGTTGTATTTGGTTTTCATGTAACCGACTCGGTAGAGTCTTTTCCTATATAAGGATGTAATCCGTCTTCATTAAATAATAGAGAAATGAGCGTAGCCTCACCGTGTGTTTGGTTCATATATTTTATCTAATACCATTCTGAACGTTGAGTAGGAGCTTCTGATTCCTATTGTTGCTTCCGTGTCTCTCTTCCACAGTGAAGAATACGGTTATGAACGTTGATTTGTTGTCTACGCTGCCTATCAGTTTGAAGAATCTGCTAGCCAGTTTGAAGAATCCGCCTGCCAGTTTGAATAAGTGCCACAGAGTTGCTACCGATTTGGAGAAGAGCTACCCATCAGTTTGAAGAAGTGCCATAGTGCTATTGTGGGTTTGGAGAAGAGTCACTGCCGCATTGGAAGAGGGCGTGGCTGAGAATTACAGGCTTGGAATTCCCTTACTCTATATTTTTTTGAAGAGTATTTATAAAATATGGAGTTTATTTAAAGTTTCACTGAAATCTGAAAAATTCACTTGAAGTTATATAAAAAAAAAATTGTGGCTGATATTTTGGAATTAGAAAAATAATGTCTAGTTCTTGGTCAATTCAAGCACCAATTTTAGTTGGTTCCAATTATGATTTTTGGAGTGAGAAGGTGAAATCCATTTTGCAAGGTCAGGGATGTTGGGATTGTGTTGAAACATGGTTCATAGAAATTGATGCAAATGTTGTTGCAGCTATGACTGTTGTTCAAAGAAAAACATTAGAAGAACTTAAGCAAAAAGAAGGAAAAGCCAAATCATATATTTTAGTTTCATTAGACGATTCTATATTTCCTAAAATTATTGGTGCCAAGACTGCTAAAGAAGCATGGGATATACTTAAGTTAGATTATAAGGGTAATGATAAAGTGAAAACTGTGAGACTTCGGGCCCTTAGAACTCAATTTGAAACCCTCAAGATGAGTGAATTAGAAAGTGTTGATCAGTTTATGACTAAAGTTATTAGGATTAATGGCGAAAAAGAACTCACAGACCAAAGAGTTGTTGAAGAAGTTCTTAGAAGTTTACCTAAGAAATTTGAAATGGTAGTTACTGCTCTTCTTGAGTCGAAAGATCTAACTAATTTTTCTATAGAAGAATTCACTGGTTCATTGTTATCTCATGAAGCAAGGATCACATACCATTGTTATGTTGCCAGAGGCTTTTCACAACAACCTGGCATTGATCATGGTGAAACTTTCGCACCTCTAGCAATATTAGATACTGTTCGATTTGTTTTGGCCATTGCAACACAAAATAAGTGGCCTATTTTTCAAATGGATGTCATGTCCGCCTTCTTGAATGGAGTATTAAATGAAGAAGTGTATGTTCATTAACCAACTGAATTTGAAGTTAAAACACAAAAGCATCGAGTGTACAAATTAAAGAAAGCCTTGTACAGTTTGAAGCAAGCTCCACAAGCTTGGTTTAGTAGAATTGATCATTATTTACTCAAAGATGGTTTCAGTAGGAGAGAAAATGAGCCTACTTTGTATATCAAGGTAAATCAACAGGGTAATATTCTCATCCTATGTCTTTATGTTGATGACATGATCTACACAGGAAACATGATGTTATATGCATTTAAATTAGCCATGAAAAATGAGTTTGAAATGACAGATCTTGGATTAATGAAGTATTTCTTAGCCATTGAAGTAGACCAATCTGATCATGGTATATTTATTAGTCAACAGAAATATGTTGCTGATGTTTTGAAAAAAATTAAGATGGAAAAGTGTAAGCTTGCTGACACTCCTATTGATCTTGGCACTAAATTAAGCAAGGAAGATTTGGGATCAGTAATAAGTTCCACATTGTATAAACAACTTGTTGGTAGTCTTATGTATCTTACTACTACAAGACCGGACATAACATATGCAACAAGTTACATTTCCAGGTTTATGGAATCTCCTAAGGATTCTCATTGGAAAGTTGGTAAGAGGATCTTAAGATACATTGCAGGTACAACCACTTATGGTTTGTGGTACACAGCTTCAGCAGACAATATGCTTACAGGTTATACCGACAATGATTATGCAAGAAGTATTGACGACAGAAATAACACTTCGGGCTATGCTTTTCTTTTTAGAAAGAATTTGATTTCATGGGCATCTAAGAAGCAACCCATAGTTTCTATCTCTTCTGCAAAAGCAGAATATGTAGCGGAAACAACAACAACATGTCATGCAGTTTGGCTTAAAAGGCTCTTGATGGATTTTGGATATACGACAAAAGAACCTATTTCGATTTTTTGTGACAATAACTCTGTCATTTCCTTGTCGAAGAATAATGTGTTTCATTAGAAAAACAAACACATTGATACTCGATTTCACTTCATTCGTGAACTCATAAAAAATGGTGACATTTTTCTCAAATTTTGTGGTTCTAAAGCTCAGCTAGCTGATATCTTCACTAAACCTTTGGGATTAGATGTTTTTCAATTTCAACGCCAAAGTTTAGGCATTATTAATAATGTAATCCTCGAGATTAAGTGGGAGTGTTAAGAGTTGTAATCCCATGATCTAAATTAGTTAGTAAAAAAGTTGGTTAAAAATTACTCCCGTTCAGAAACGGTATAACTATTCTTTGTTAGTATTTATATAGTTCAATATGAAATCAATCAACAAGCGTTCATTCCCAACATTTCTGTATTCTTCTTTTATTTCTGTTTTCACTTTAAACTTTAAAATTGTGACAATAAATAATAAAAGTGTCAATATTTATAGACTTTCTCAGTTTGAAATTCTGAAATTCTGTGACAATGAGTTAATGTCAATATTTACAGGCTTTCTCAATTTCAAATTCCCACCCTGTATACAACAATCTGATTTTAATAGCTTATGAGATTGGAGTTAAGGTAGGTTTCTTTTGATGTCTTCTTGTAAAATTCTTTAATTTTTGAATTCATAATTTTCACAGGGTAGGTTTAAAATGAGTATGAAACTTTTATCTATAACTACTCGTTTTTTAAGATTAATTAAGTTTATTTATAATAATTTTAAGGGGTTTTTTAAATAGCCTTGGTTTATTTATAATACTTGTAAGTGAGTTTTTAAATTTCTAATTTGAAAAATAGAATTAAAAAACAAAGACTTAAAAATCATATTTATAATATATGTAAATATACTTATCAACTTATAAATTCCACTGTTTTTTGTAATGTTTCAAAATGTAGATAAATTTGTAAACAACACATAGTTATGGAAATTAGGATGTTAGATTTCAATATTGAAAACATTAATTATGGAAATTAAGATGTTAGATTTCAATATTGAAAACAATTTTTTTTTATTAAGCAAAAATATTATTATAGGAAATTTTAAGGTTTTTAATTAATAATGGAATTTATATAATTAAAAGGGAACAAAATTAATCATAATTTAGTTATTAATAATGAGGATGATTGGTTACTATTTGCAAATGATTGGTTTCTAAATTTCTTATTTGAAAAATAGAATTAAAAAAAAAACTTAAAAATCATATTTATAATATATGTAAATATACTTCTCAACTTATAAATTTGAGTGTTTTTTATAAAGTTTCAAAATTTCGATGAATTTGTAAACAACACATAATTATGGAAATTAGGATGTTAGATTTCAATATTGAAAACAATAATTATGGAAAGTAAGATGCTAGATTTCAATATTGAAAACAATTTTTTTTTAATTAAACAAAAATGTTATTATAGGAAATTTTAAGGCTTTTAATTAATAATGGAATTTATATAATTAAAAGGGAACAAAACTAATCATAATTTAGTTATTAGTAGTGAGGATGATTGGTTACTATTTGCAAATGTAAATTAATATCATTATTATTAAAAAACAAATAAATTATTAGTGGTTTCTAAATAGTCTTATTAAAAAAGCAATTAATTTAAATGAAATTAATAGTTTTATTATTTTCATATCATACTTACATTGAAATTACCTTAATTCCATTTAAATTTAATAAAATCATATGTTTTTTAATAGTATTTAATCTTAATTCCATTTAAATTTAATTCAATACATAAACTAATTTTTTAATAACATTTAAACATACAATACAAAAACTAGTACTCATTTCTAATTCAAAAATTAAAAATACAATATGATATCAAAACATCTATTATTAGTTTTTAATGAAAAATGTAATATAACATAAAGTACAAATACATTTTAAATATAATTATAATTGAACTTAGATTTTAAATTTTAATGTTGGAGTCAATATTTCCACTCCTTTAATGGCAAGTGCCTTTAAGATTTCAATGTAATATCATATTAAAACATACATATGATGCTTAAGATTTCAATGTAATATCATATTAAAACATACATATAATGTTAAAGAACATACTTTGATAGTAAATAATAAATGTGTAAAAAACAATTTAAATTATGATCAAATTTAAATCTTAAATTTTAAGGTTGGAACAAATTTTTTATTAATATAATTGATTTTGAATATAAAATTAACATAAAAAAAAATTTAAGCTATAAAATTGTTTAAGTATTTTTATTTATATACAAAACAAAAATATACTCATCTCGAGGAGCCTTCCAAAATGGTAACTATTGCTCCATTCCATGAGTAATTATCCAGGTTTTTTCATCTTAGTTTTAAGTTTGTTTTTAAAAAAGAAATCAAACCGTTTAGATGTAAAAGCCAAAGTCTATATTTTGAATAATTTTCTGACTTCTATATACCCTAAGGATATTAACAAGCCTGAAAATATATACTGAAATTAAAACATGTGGTGTTTCAAACCCGGATTCCCTTATCTTCCACTTGGGATGGCTCCAACTTGGCTTCTACTCCAACAACTCGAGCTTCTTCATCATCTTCAATCGAGATGGGTTGATCCTTAGTACTGGGGGAGCTTGGGTACATTGGCGCAGTCTGTGGTTGCTCCTAGTTTTTCCCTTATGGAGTGACCCTGAATTTGATGCCAAACTAGGACTCGTAGAAAATTTCAAACTTTTCTTCTAATATTTTAACAACATGCAAGGTATCCTCATTTTCTTTCCTTGTTTTTTGTACCACTTCAGCCACCATTTTCTTGACAATCCAGTACGTCTTAGCCATTTTGAATATTTTGTATGCCCTAGTGTAATATGGGTCATCTACCCACACCTTTACTTCCTCCATAATCACCTCGTCTATGGCATTGTGCCTCTTGATCCTCACATCCTCCTCAATTTTTGTTGGTGCCTTCTTCTCTGCATCTGTGCAGTGGTACTTAAACCTGGAGCCCTCTGTCTATGATGCTCTGGCTGCTCTGGTTTTTTTCATTGGACCTTGGGATGAGGAGGCCTATGTTTTCTTTCCTCACTAGCTACCGCCACTCATCCCTCACCTAGCCATCCTGCAACCCTCGACTTACTTTTCTCTTCCTGGCGGTCTTCCTTGGTCCTCTGCACGCCCCCTCTGCATGAACCTAGTTGCTTGGCCTCTCCATAGAATCTTTCCTACCCACAATCTCCAAACTCTCCTTACCAGTTTCACCAAATTTAGATTTCTTTGGGTCTTGGGCACTCCCCAAGGTTCAACTCCTTGAGCTAAGAATAGTTGAACCCTCCTTTGAACTTCCTTCTCCCTATCACTGCAACGCTTCTCATGAATTTTTGTAATGTGCCTCCAACTGTGATCTGTAAACTTTTGTGGATTGTAATGTCCCCTTCCAATTGATCATTATGTAGAATGGCTTAGTAGCCTATACGACTCCCATAGTTTATAGTCAGTAGGGAAAAGGAGTCACGAGGATTTATTTAGTGTCACTGGGTAAAAGATGACAAACTCTAAAGTGACATTAAATAAAAATAAAATAATTAATTACTTAAGTGACTTTTAATGTTTAAGTGAAAATTGGAGGGAAAATAAGGTAAGGGTTTGATTTGGTCAAAAGGTAAAGATCTAGAAGGCACGAAGGAAGAATAAATAGAGGGGTAATCCTTCACTTTGGAATGATGATTTGAACTTTCATTTTGGAGTGCTCTTGGAGCCATTGTTTCGTTAGGGTTTAGCAAAACCCTTCCATTATTGCAACTTAGTTTCGGTGGTTCAATATACACCCTAGGTAAACAAGAGGGGATCCATCAAGGATTTCCATTGGAGATCAATTTGGGATTTCTCTTTCAGTTAGAGGTATATCAACTTGCGCAGGAGACTTGAGGGTATCAAAGTGTGCAGGAGGTGCGTAGAGTTTTCGAGGGACAGATCTGTTTTCTACAGATCTATTGTGGCACCCTCACGCGAAAAGTACAGGGGGTCCCACGAGGCCCTACTTGTTTTACAGTTCTTCCCCACGAGGCACTAATGGTTATCTTGCTTTGTCCCGCAAGGATATCTACAAAAACTAAAGTGGATGAGACACTTGGGCACGAGCGACTGGATTGTTTTTGTCGATGTCGGAGTAAATCGACGTTATCTCCACCAGGGGTTTGAGACATACAAGGTTTGTCATCATACTTGGAGAGGGATTGGAGAGTTAGAGTTAACCCTTATGTAAGTTGGAGAAAGAACCATCTTCTAGAAGGGATCAAGGCACTGCACCAGGTGTTGGGTTTTTCAATTTATGTTTATTGTTTCTCACAGCTGCTACAATAGCCTTAGACATTTTATGGTGTGGTCAAGATTCCATTATTAATAAAGTGCCATATTATCTCTTCTATTTTCTGGTGTATTTAGATTGAATGCAATATGTTTGACAATATGCCTATCTGTGGGTTATGTGCAAAATGTTTGTAGAAATTCCTCAATCATATTAATAACATATAAAGAATACACCATAACTATATTAGATAGTAAATATGGAATATTCTTATTTGGGGATATTGCAGTGGTATCAAAGTTGGTAATCTTGCCAACCTATGATTTCTTCAGGCATTCATGCCAAAGAAAACTAAAGGAAGAGGGAAACAACCCACCCCAGGATCAAAGTCATCAAAAGAGGTAGAAGTAGAAGGAGTTACGGGGGGTCATACTGAAGATATGACCATACAACTGCTAGAAACCATAGTTAATGAGAAACAAAAATTAACACAACTCATGACACAGTCTTTTACCAGCAACGAAATAAATCAAAACCATGGAGGTGCCAATGGGAACCATGCAAAGGCCAACCATAGAGGTGGTAAGGCTCCCAAAGGGAGTAATACCTATGTTCCAACACATAGTGTCTTCCAGGAACATAGAAGAAGGGTACCCAGACCATTATTGCCACCATTCCTTGAGGAGAAGCCTACAGGAGCATAGGAATAACAAGGGTCAACTGACGAGATCAACACCTACTTCAAGGAGTATTAGTTGCTAGAAGAAGCATCCCAAGTAGCCATGTCTTACAACTACTATTGCAACCTCAGGATGATGAACAAGCCTAGGACGGGCCATAATCAACATAATTTTGATATTTTGCACAAATTGGGGAAGATGATTGTCTCATCTTTTGACAGATCTGACAGGTGCACAACACAGGCATGGTCACATAAGTTGGACACTTCTTTCTAGCTTAACTCGATGATATATGTAGATGCAATCAATTTTTCCACCCTACATGGAGAGGCTTATGAGTGGTGGTACCATAGGATATTAGAATTGAGGCATTCCAACATCACATCATATGAGGATTTCACCTAGAGGATGATGGACAAGTTAGATAGGAAGGATCCGAAGATCCACTTCAGGGAGTTTGCGCAATTGAGGTATATAGGTACACCAGAGGATTATGTCAAAGAGTTCTAGCAGATGGAAGTTATGGTGACTGATATTTCTGAGCAAAGACTGATGATGTTATTCACAAAGGGCTTGGCTAAGACCTTAAGAGGTTGGGTGAAGGATTTCAAGACAAACACACTATAGGAAGTTATCATGAAGACCTAGGATATGGAAAACACAGTCCCTAAGAAGACATCGAAAAAAACCTTTATTCCACAGAAGAGTGACGTGACAAAGTCTCCCTAGAATACATGGACAGGGAAGGACAAGATGGATGAGGAGACTCCGAGAGAGATGAGGAGGAATAATTTTTTCTACAGTTGCAAAGATTCGTGGGAATCAGATCGTTGATGTATGGGAAAGGGTAAGGTCCATTGCATTGAGGTGGTTTCTGATGAGGAGGATTCCAATGATAATGAGGGCATTGGACAAAACAATGGTGAGCCATCACACCTAGATTCTACAGAGCATGAGCCATTGCAGGAGAGCACCAAGGGAGTGACCATTGCCACACTTTCAGGAGTTCCCAAATATTACACATTCAAGATAAGAGGAATTATGCAAGGGTAGAGACTTACAACATCGAATGACGGTGGGGCCACCCCCAACTTCATCTATGTTGCACTGGTCATCAGGAGACACATCCCTGCAGAGGACTTTGAGGGATTCAACGTGGTAGTAGAATATGGGTACAACATAACATGTACTCAGAGGATCAGGGGATTGGAAGTAACATTGGGTAACTATACATTGATCGATGATTTTTATGTCGTATATTTGGTAGACAATCATGTGGTGCTAGGAGTTCAATGGTTGTATTTATTGGGAGATATCAACATGAACTATCAAGACATGAGGAGGGATTTCAGGGATAAGAGCGGACGATAACTCATCCTAAGAGGTATATCGACAGGTGCCTCCGGGATCATGTCTAACCAACACATGGAGGCCGTTTTTAGACACAGGGACATAGCTTGTGTATCAAAGTGCTTGATCACCATGGAGAATCCATCAAATGATTGCCAACACTACCATGCAGAAATATAGGCATTGCTTGGAAAGCATGACAAAGTATTTGGATTGTTACTTGCAGGGAGACCTCTTGACAAGGGATTCGAGCATGTCATTGAGATAGACGAGGGGTAGAATCCCGTGATCACCACACCATACAGGAATCCGAAGAAGTTCAAGGATGAATTAGAGAAGACCATAAAGGGGTTGTTAGATATGGGGCACATCAGGCCTAGTTCTAGTCCCTTCGCTTCTTCTGTGGTACTGGCGAAGAAGAAGGATGGCACGATAAGGATGTGGATTGACTACGGGGCACCACACAATAAGACCATCAAGAATTGATACCCGATACCCAGGATTGATGAGTTGATATGAGTTGCATGGGGTGGTGTACTTATCGAAGATTGATCTTTGATCGGGGTACAATCATATTTGAGTTAGAGAGGAAGACATCAATAAGACAACCTTCAAATGTCACTATGGGCACTACAAGTTTTTAGTCATGCCCTTTGGGTTGACTAATGCACCCACTACCTTCCAGTAACGTATGAACCATATCTTCAACAAGCAGTTGAGGAAGTTCTTACTGGTGTTAGTTTATGATCTTTTGATCTACAGGAGGACTTGGGAGGAACATCTGAAGCATGTGGAAGATATTCTCACCATTATGGAGGAGCAGTCACTTTTTTCCAGGGACAAAATCTAAGGTTTTCTGTGTCATTAAGATATGATAGTTTATTGGATGAGTTTGGCAATCATTCCTTAAAGCATTGCAAATAAGAATAATAAAAATTGTTTTAATTATTTCGTTGGGAGATCTATCTTGGTTTGGTAAAAAAAAAAAACTTTCAAAGCCAAAAAGAGCATGGTGATGAGGCCTTCAAGACCTCATCACATAAATAAGAAAAATATGTCTCCATAATTAATAACAAAATTTGACTCATTAAATGTTGATGATAGAGTGAGTAGATTTCCTTGACTTACTCATGTTGCAAGTTGGATTCAATGTGTAGGTAGTCAACTAGATTGGGGAATGCTACTTTTTCCTATGTAAATTGTAATGTTGATTATTGGAGTAGCAACCCAATTCTTCAAACCTTCTCAAGGGTTAAGGAAAGGGTGCCCATTATCTCCCTCCCATTACTACTTGTGGTAGGAGTTCTAAGCAAACTTGTCATTCATTTAAGAGTGGAAGGTAAGCTCAAAGGAATCAATGATGTCGAGGATCATAATATCACTCATTTGTTGTTTTCATGTAACTTTTAATTGTATATGACATGCTATATTTTGGCAATTGAACCACGAGGGAATAAAAGATATTGGAAAAATGTTTTTCGTCTTTCTTATAGTCCAACTAGGATATAATTAACTTTGAAAACTCAACTTTAATTTTTCGTAAATTGGTTTTTCCCTAAGAGAGCTCATAAAGGAAATAGTTTCCCCTACAATGTAAAGAATTTGATGAATGTATGAAATAGTTGGGTTATCAGTGCAAGGAAAATTACTACTCCATAAAATATTGGGTGTAGATGTTCAACAAGGTCGACAAAATAATAAACATTTAGTTTAAACAATGGCTATCATTAACAGGAAGTATTACTTTCTTGAAAAGTGTGTTAAAAAACAAGGGTAATCCAATAGAGGATGAACACCTTCAGTAACCACTCACACAACCATATCAAATATCAACACATCGATGTTTTGACACGGTAAAACCCCTATGGGGAAACATCCACAGACCCAGGCAATGCGGCCACTTGGAGCAGTTTATTAATGCAAAAGGAAAAGATTACATAGATATTTTACAAGAGATTTTCTCACAATCGATCATCGGCAAATGACCCTCCATGCTTTTTAAATAGAGATCATGGACCAATCGAGTGTTAAGCCATGAATACATGTAGTCATTAAGATCGAGGAGAATATAAATTGTCAGATCAGTGTATGTTAGGAACATATCGTGACCATCAAATTTCCTAACTACAAATTCATACTAAAGAAACGCACTAAGAAACACACTTTTACCTAATTGAAACATTAGACCAAGTAGATATTAACTAACTCCTAAGTGTCTAAATATCCTAACATCCCCCATTCAGAACAACTTGGGATAGTATTGAAGGATTTACAATAGTGACACAATAGGAGAAGGAAGGAGGCATTAGAGCCTATTCCCCCTTAATGACAACTTCTTGAACTCCTAACATATATCGAAGTTTGGAAAAATTCGCTTCTGTAAGAGACTTTGTGAAAATGTTTGCAACTTGATCTTCTGTAGGGAAAAAGAGCACTTCAATAACTTGATCATGAATGGGATTTATGATGAAGTGCATGTGTAGCTCAATGTGTTTGTTGCGTTGACGTTGAATTGGGTCTTTGGCGAGCTTGATGGAATCCAAACTCTGAAAGGATATGTCAAAGTTGCAAGGCTTCTTGACTGGCATTTACCACTGCTCGATACTCTACTTTTGCTGAAGAAAGTGAAATAGCCTATTGTTTCTTACAGGCCCAATTGATAGGTCCTGAACCAAGGTTGAAAACATAACCTGCAGTAGAAACCAAATCTGAATCAGTGAAACCAACCAATAAACGAGTCGCCCTTTAAATGCAATGTATCCCAAAATGAACTGTACCCCAGACATACCGTAGTATCCTTTTAGTTGCTTTCCAATGGATTTCATGGGGTGCTTGCATATACTAAGAAACAAGACCAACAAAAAAGGAAAGATCAGGATGTGTATGAGTCAAGTATAAGAGGCTACCAACTAAATGACGGTACAAGGTGGCATCAATTTCATAAGAAGTACAAGTGGCAACAATATTGACTCCAGACTGAAAGGGAGAAGGGGTTGGTTTACAATCTTCCATGTGAAAGTGACGAAGAAGGTCATAAACATACTTAGACTGGGAAAGAAAAATTCCTTCATTAGTTTGCAAAACTTGGAGGCCAAGGAAATTTCTTCTTAAGGCTAGAAATTTGGTTTTCACATGGTTTAAAAGAGACCCTGAGTTTTCACATGGTTTAAAAGTTTTGAGTCACTACCAGTAAGGATAAATTCATCAACATAAAGGAAAAGGACTATGAGATGGCTTCCTTCTTTCTTGGTATAGACATTAGGATTAGAATGGAATCTAGAAAATTTGGTGTCAATAAGAAAGTTGTCCATTTTGGCATACCAAGCTTAGGGACCTTGCTTAATACCATAAAGAGATTTTTTAAGGTGATAAACAAGGCTAGAGTCATTCTGGACATAGCCATGAGGTTGTTCCATGTAGATTTATTCTTATAAATTCCCATGCAAGAAGGGGGATTTAACATCCATCCGATGGACCTCCCATTTATGTGAGGTAGCAAGGGAAAGAACAAGGTGGATGGAATTCATTTTTCCTACAGGGGAAAAGGTTTCATTATAGTCAATTCCTTCAACTTGGGAAAAACCTTTGGCAACTAACTGATACTTGTGTATTTCAACACTTCCATATGATGCATACTTAGTTATGTAGACCCATTTACATCTGACAAGTTTTCTTCCTTTTGGAAGAGGTACAAGATCCCAAGTATCATTTTCCATTAAAGAACGATACTCTTCATTCATTGTTGTATCCCAATATGGATGACCTTAAGCTTCTTCAAAAGTCTCTGGATCACGAGTCTCTGAAACTTGAGCCAAAATAGAATAGGCTCATTGGAATTGTGAATGTGTCCGATGGTAATTTGAAGGACGATTGACAAGATCAACAACTGCTTCTCGTGTTGAACAAACCCATATAGGAAGCGGTGGTGCTCGTGCTGGTTCATGTTCAATGTACTCATATGGAAGAAGGTGAGCAGATGGAGGTGAATTTTCATCATCACTGTCATCATTTGAAGAAGAAACCAGAATAGGAACAAAAGAAGGCACAAACGTTGAATATGGCTCGCAGGACGAAGAAGGCATGATTGCCAAATTAGGCTCATAGGCCAAGATGTTTCATCAAATTTAACATAGCTTCGAATAATAATTTCATTACAAAGTGGTTGAAGAAGTCTGTAACCGTTGACATCTTCAGAATAACCAACAAATATACACTTCTCATTTTTAGGCTATAATGATTTCCTTTTCTCATCAGGAATGTGAGCTCGAGCCATACTTCCAAATACACAGAAGTGACTTACATCTGGTTTAATTTTAGTTGAATATTATTCCAATGTTATATTTTTAAGAGCCTTTTTGGGAGTGTGATTTACTATGTAATTTACACAGTTGATGGCTTCCGCCCAATGCTTTAGACTTAATCCCTTAGATTGGATCATACAATTAGCCATTTATTTTAATGTGCGGGTATTTCTCTCAGCAACACCATTTTGTTGTGGTGTATATGGAACAATGTGTTGCATTTGGATTTCCGGTGTAGTGCAATAACTTGAAAAATTATTGTTCACATATTCATGTCCATTATCTGTTCTTAACCTTTGAATTTGATATCCAAATTGTTTTTCTACAAGGGCCTTGTAGGCCAAAAACTTGTCAAAAACTTTGCTCTTAAGTTTTAATAAGTAAACCCAAGTGCGCTTGGAAAAGTCTTCAATGAAATTTAAGAAATACTTGCACCTAGAAAGAGAAAGAGAAGAAAGTGGATGACACAAGTCACTGTGAACAAGCTGCAAAGGGCCTCAAGAATGCCAAGAGCCACGTTTGTCAAAACTGTCCCGATGATGTTTGTCGAGAACACAACGGCATAAACACCATCTCTGCATGAAACAAGAGGAAGACCAATCACCATCTGTTGATTACATAGTTGCTGCAATGAGCGATACTTTAGATGACCAAACTGCTCATGCCAAAGTTTGTTCAAGTCATCATTATGAGAAACAAAAATGGATGGAAAAGATGATGACCCAGAGTTGTCAAACTTGTACAACCTGGTAATATCATCAACAATTCCAGTTGCAAGAACATTCTTAGGATCTTTTATATCCTTGATTACAACTTGTTGAGGTGAAAAATCTACGGTTTTACCTTCACCTGAATGAGTGATTTGATATACTAATAGAAGGTTACAGGAAAGACTTGGAACACATAATACATTATTGAAATGACCATTATCTACTTGAATTGTTCCAGATCCTACAACACTAAGATATATGTCATCACCAAAAAATATTTTATTGGTGTTACATTCATTTAGAGCATAAAATATGGCTTTATCCTTAGCATATGATAAGATTCTCTAGAATCAATAAGCCACTAATCAAAAGAATAAGTAGAAGTTGCATTGAAGGAGAAACCAGAAGTAGAAAGTTCATGTCCATGAGAAGAAGAAGAAGAATTATAATTAAAGTTTCCATATTCTTGAAACATTTGGACTCATCATGACCATATTTCCCACAAAAGTTGCAATGTCTGTCAGTTTTCTTATTTTTATATTTTGCTCCTTTGTCACCATTAAGAGTTGAAGTTGGTTGAGTGGGTTTGGGATCCTTGTTTTGCTTGTTGTGGCGAGGATGTTGCTTCTTGGGATTCTTGGGTTTATCTTTCCGATGAGCTACTAAGGCTTTGTTAGAGGTACCTTCAGTGTTGATCACTTCAAGTTGTACAATCTTATCTTTCTCTCTAATCAAAGAATCACAAAATGACTCAAGAATGGGTTTTTGATAAGTTTTCCCTATAGCCTCTCTCATGGCATAAAAGGTAGATACAAACACAAAATATGCACTACCTATCTTAGAAATAATAATATAGATGCAATGCTCTTCCTCCAGCTTTATCTAACATTCTTCACATAAAATTCTAAGTGTTTTAAAGTTAGATAGATAATTTTCAATGCAAGAAAAATCATTTGGACTTAAAGTCAATATTTGATTTTCTAACTGATGTGCTCGAATAATATTGTGTTTACCAAACACAGATTCAAGTTTTTCCTAAGCTTCATCGAGGTCATCAATTTATTGAAGGTGGAACATTAAATCAGGAGAGATGGACATTTCGATCAGTCCACGTGCTTTGTCACTCCTATTAGCCCATTTGAATTTCTTATCAGCATCAGTGAGTTTTTTTTTCCTTTCCCAAGGTAATCTGGTACAATCCTTTACTTCTTAATAAATCTTCCATATGGGATTTCCATTGGAAGTAGTTGGTGCTGGTAAGAAAAATATTACCGGAAGAAACCATATTAAATATGCAGATAATATGGATTTAAAAATTGAAACTAGTGATCTGGATGGAAATATATCGAAAAATTAGGCGGTTTTAAAAAAAATGGCACTAAAAACAGACTTCGGATCTGAAAGTTATGCCCTTTTAAAAAAAGGAATCAACGGTAACCAAAGAACCACGTGATGATGATACTCCTCCAAATAACCTCTCTTTTAAAAATACATTATTTTATGAAGTGACCCACTTTTATAAAAAGAAGTGGGGATCTCTTTTACAATGAAGTTACTTTATAAAAGAAAGTTGCATGCAAAATAACTCTAAAATAAAATATTAAAGCTACTTATAGTGATTCACTTTTATACTTGAAGTGAAATACACTTTACAATGGAGCATGAACTTTTTCAAAAAAAGTAACAAAAAGAGAGACTTGAACTCAAGACCTCTTACTTAATAAGGAAATTTTTAACCAAGTGGGATAACAAAACATATTGTATTTTTTAGTAGGAGGATTGGGGTTATTGTTGTTGTTGTTGTTGGCCTTGGAGAGCGTGCTCATAAAAAACTGTTTTCACACAAGAAAAAAAAATCGCTTTTCGATGACAACAAGGGTTAGATCTCGGTTAGCTTACCCAGAAAATGAACCTTTTCCTATCTATTTCTTATTTTTCAAGATCGCACAGGGCGTGGGGAAAAGAGAATACACAGATCTAAAAGAGTAGCAACTTGGAAACACACAATATAAAACCCAACAAACAAAAACCTTTTCGAGTGAAACGAAAAGCGTTCATGACTCAAACGAGTGCTTCAGATGCAATGTCTTAGCGATTAATCTTGTCATGTCCTGATGGATGGTGGTTTTGGCCTAAGTCTGCGATTTTGGCCTGTCTTTTTCCCCCTTGTGCAAACCCGATCATAGTTTTCTTTTTCCGACGTATATTTTCCTTTGTTGTTTGCCTTCATCCTTGGTCGATTACTTCTCCCTTTACCTCCATCACCGATTCTTTATTTTCCCAAACCTAATTCATGTCATCCAAGTCTTCATTGTCACTGTTCGCAACACTGAGAGTGGTCAAATAGCGACACAAATCAAGCGAGCAGACAAAGATCAGTTTTCAATGGAGAGGATCCATCAATGGAGCAGATCGACGGTCATCGGGTAGTCGGGTTCGTGAAGTTTCCTAAAGCTTAGCGCCAAGGCAGAGGCCTGAGATCAAAGGTCAAGCAAATTATTAGATCTGGGCCATACGTTTGTGAGAAGCAGAGGGTCATTGATTTGACTTTGGCGATTTCGGGAATCGACATTTCGGGGTTCTTGTCAACAAGTGCACCCATAGACCTAAGGCCCGAAATGTGAAGCCCCGATTTCATGATTTCCCGAATCGAAGGTTTCCCAGGAGCAACATTTCTTTTCCCCGAAACGCAAAATCGCAAAAGCTCCCAGGGGTTGGGCCCATGGTTCTAGCGCCCGGTCATAGAGGAAGCATGTCTAGGAAAGGAGGGCTAACACTCGTCGCATAACTGACATTTCATATTATCAGAGGAGCGATCGTGGTTGTCCCTTTTGAAGCGAGTCTGACCGTCGATCTCAACGGTTGTTTCGTGATTTCAGGGATCGCGATTTTGAAGCCAAGATGGAGTAAAACCTATCGAAATGCGAAGTCCCAAAATATCATGCAGGATAAGGATAAGGTCAAGGCCAGCGATCACATGGAGCGGTTGGAAAGATCCGTGCTCAAGGGGTCTAGATCATTTGTAATAGGTGCACAAGAAGGCAGCATGGTTTTGAGGCGCCAAGTTTAACTCAACAAGCCAAGGGCGCCGCTTAAGATATTTCATGGATGTCTGGGCTTGTCCCGATCCCAATGAGGATAGTTAATGAATCTGAAGAAGGTGGTTGAAACCTTGTTTCAACCATAAATAGGAAGCATGGAAACACTGTTCACGGTGGAAGACTGTCAGCCCAAGGTCACTCTGTCAATGAAGTTTTCTGCAGAGCCCATACCGATCTGAGATTGCGTCTGACAGAAGAATGTATGTGCGGTATTACAGGAGAAAAAGAAGACGCAAAGCCTTGAATGCAGTAATCAGAATGTGTTTATGTAGGGAGCAAGTCATTTTGATTATATATACTCAAGTTTTATAGTTTGTAAAAGGTCGATGGTTGAGCAGAGCTCCGGATTGTAAAGTCTTAGTAAAATCCTCTGGTTCCTTGGTTATGTTATGTATTTGAGACTTCTTGCCTAATGAAAGTCAGGTTTCCTTTCATATCTTTGTAACGGTTGTATTAGAACACTCGAGCATGGAAGATCCAGTCGAGGATAGTTGTGTTTGTGTGATGTATGTTTGATCACAATGACACCACTGTCGGTTTTAATCAGTTCCTTGTGTTGCTTTCCTTCCAAAACTGAATGATTCGATCAGGCGATTATTATTGAATTGCGATGTATGATTGATTTCAGTTCATGATAATTTCATTTAGTTCCCTGTAGCTCTGATCCAAGAAGATATTTTCTTTCAATTTTTCTTCTTCTTTGGCTATTGGAAGACCAGACGTCCACTGCAGACCACTTCATATTTTTTAAGTTCTTCCCCCTACTCACCACTATGCAACAAATCACTGATTGAAATTAGATCAAAACATCACTTATCTATGCATTCCAACCCAGTTTTCTGAGTTAAAGCGATATAATCTTGAGACTGTGTCTGTTAGACCACCCTTAAACTTATTCATTGTGACATACAAACTGATGGGCCTTGGGCTTACCTCTGCTGCAATCCAAAGGTGACTTCAAACGCTAACATTTAAGGCGCCGCTGCCGAGGAAGAAATTGAATATTTTCCCTGGGATTGAACGACAATGCCTACTAGTTCTGAAGGTGCATCAGAACTTAGTACATTAAAGATTGCAATTGTGCACTTGGAAACTCCACTGTTTCAGTTGTGGCTTCTAGGAGCAGACACACGAGGTCTACCCCACAACTGCCTTTAGAAACACCTGAAGCTAACCCAGAGAAAATCGTCAGAAAGGGAAAGGCCCTCCGAGAAGGTAATTCTACTGTTGAACCAGGTATTTCTGATAATTTCCATTGTCCTTCTTTAGAAATTCCAATTTCCGCTTCTCATTCCCCTATTATACCTTCTATTGGAGTTTCCCGGACTTTAAATTTTGGGAGTGTTACTGTTGAGTTTTCCCCTCCTAGTCTGGTATTGGAGGGAGAAACCCTTGTCACTCCTCTCTCCCCTGAAATTGTACCATGGTTTAGACCCAACGCGTCTCAATATTTTCCCACCCCAGGCTTTTCCAGTCCTCATCTTGTTGTTGCTACTACAAATGGAGAAACCTCTTTTCCTTCAAGCCCTTTGGCCCTTTCTTCGAATCCTCTGTTGCTTCCCTTTCCTCCCAGAGTCTCAGTCCCAGTCTCCCTAGTTCGAACCCCTTCCCCTCCTAATTCTCCTCCACCTCATATCCCTATGGAAGGTGTTAATCCCCCTGGAAACAAAATGGATGCCATAATGTCTGCAAGATATTCCCCTCTAGTCCTACCTCAACCAATGAATGCCCTCCCTACTGGAGATTACCTAAAATATATGCCTAAGTTCACTGGAGAGGAGGACATAACTGTTGAAGAGCACCTTGCTGCCTTCTACAGTTATGAAGACAATCTAAATATTGAAAATGAAGATGTCTGGATGAGAGTCTTTGTCCAAAGCCTTGATGGTGAGGTTAGGAAGTGGTTTAGGGAAGTAACCCCTGGATATATTGTTGGTATCGAGGTTCTAGATGATTCCTTCTTGATACAATGGGGGGAAAAAAAGGATTTTATGTATTATATCACAGAATTTGGGTCTCTAAAGAGAAAGGAGGGATAATTTGTCTCCAATTTTTCCAAAAGATTCAATAAAATGTACAATAAAATCCCTGCTGAGATAAATCCCACATAATCCTCTACTAAAATCACTTATGCTAGCACCTTTGACCCCTATTTATGCCTCCTGTTAAGAGAAAGAAGATCTACCTCCTTGGCTCATATGAAATATGCAGCCCTGGAAGTAGAATCCAATGTGTTGGCAGTTGACAGGCTCAGAAGAAAATCTGACAGAGACAAGGGAAGAGAAATATCTAAGGCCTCAACCTCTAGCTCTTCTCCATCTCACCCTCAAGTATATGAATTAACCAAGATGGTGAAATCCCTTTCTGCAAAAATGGAGAAGATGAGGTTCGAGGGAAAGCAAGGTTACAAGAATGTCTCGAATGCTGATAACAGAGGCAACTTTAGGAGGCCAAATAACCATGCTCCTCAAATTATGCCAAGGGAACAAAGGGACAGAGACATGAACGATTAGAAAATCCAAACCCCTCTTCAAAATAACCTTGTTGATGATGAAGAAGGAGAGGAGGAAGAGCTAGACCCAAATCCATTGTCTCAGGGACACCTCCCCATTCCCTCACTTGAATCAATTGGCATACGAGGAATCCCTCCTGAACAATCAAATAAATGAGCTAAGTAAGGGCGAAAAGGACAATACCAGTCCCAACAAATACAACCTCTGACCCAAGAGGAAGATGGAGGAGTCTGATATCCCTGCTCAACCTCCTAGAGCAGAGAAGCATGCTAAGAATGCAACAAATACCACCAAGGAAAATAAATATCAGAATCCCTCGCCAATAGCCAAAGACCCTATCCCAGAGGTGAGAGAAATTCTGAAACACCCTTCCTCCTTTAACTTTGAGCATGAAATTCAAAAGATCAAAATTTTGGTGCCCCTTTCAGAGCTAGTTAAACATGAAGATTTCAAAAGGTCCCTCTCTAGGCTATTACAGTCTGAGTCGTCCTTCCATTCCATAGACTCAATGAATCTCCAAGATGAAAAACCAACAGTCATCCTATGTCCTATGGTAGAGGACAGGGACGATTCATCCCCTCCCTTCTATACCTCACTGAACGTACATGACAAGGTGTTGCACAATTGTCTGATGGATTCAGGGGCCTCTCATAATCTCACGCCCAAAACTGTCATGGAAGAACTTGGGTTAGAAATTACAAAAGATTATCATGATTTGTATTCTTTTGACTTGAGGAGAGTGCAATGTCTTGGGGTCATCAAAGATCTAGTCGTAACCTTGTTTCAACTTTGTAGTGTACCAATTCACTACCCAGGTTCACCCAAACCTCTCCATTTACCATTCATTACATGGATGTAAAAACAAATGCATTTAACCAGAATTAAACACACTTAATTCACAGAGTAAAATATATATAA